>JAOBAZ010268721.1:0-15050 GCA_026546875.1 Pteroeides caledonicum
CCGATCTTATATGTTGTAGTTAGATTAACAACACAACTTTAGCTATCATTTTTGCTGATTAATTTAAATCCATTGCATTGCATTTTAAAGTTTTTGAACTGTATTTTGTAGATAAAAATCTTTTACAAATATGCTAGATATGTTGAGGATAATCATAATGAGGAATACTTATTTCTCATTAGAAATACTAATTAATGATAAAAAAGATATACCTGGTACACCACAAACTTACAAACCAGGAAATAACAATAAATAATCATAATTGTTTTTTAAGCAAGAATTTTGTTAATTACTTACATCTTCTGGTCCACTGGCACGATTCTGATGTGCTGCTTGAAGTCTTCTTAACAATGGCACACCATTTCTAGACTGTCTCTTGAGCATCCAATAAGAACGAAGTGCTTGGATGAACTGAGACTTTTTTTGGATAGCAACACGGCTAACAATTTTGCTAAGCCTGATAAACAATAACACAAAATTACAATGAAGAAAAATATTATCATGTACTTTGATGACATCAACTAGCTTTACGTTTGGTTTTAAGTCAAATTCCAATGATAAAAAAAATTCTTTAACTCATTGCTGGCAGGGGGTTTTCCCTGAGTTAAATGGTCTGGCTTTGGCCAGAGAAAATCTGTTAAGTAGTAACTGCTTGTGCCTGGTACTGTGACACATGATTTATCGATGTTTGTAAGGTTAGAATTTTATACTGATAAAGATATTGAAAGTTCGAAAAACTTTATATGGATTGGTAGACACTAACCTGTGAGCAGGTACTTGAGGTATATTTACAATAGGTACTGTTGGGTGCTTTTCTGAAAGTCTTTTTCTAATCTCAGTCAGACCTTTACTTGATTTTGGTTTCTGTAAGTTCGAGCCTTTGCCTGGAGTCACTTTTTCTTCAATTTCTTCTTCACTGTCCTGACTGCTTCCATTTGCAGCCTGACTATTACAACCAGGACTATGACCATCACAGTATGCTGTTTTCTTTACTGTTGGTTGACCGTTCTCTGTTCTAATTGGCTCAATCTTCATATATAACCCAGCCTGCTGGGCACAAGTTACATGAAAAGCAGTATAACAGTTGGTCTTGAAGCACTGAATACAAGCTCCTTGTGTCCGACGACAAATGTAACATCTGAGTTTCCATCTAGCTGGGGGAATATTCTGAATCGAGTCAATAGGTTCGAGAAACACTGTGTTTGCAAAACATACTTCAGGTATCCAAAGAGCACATACAACATGTGCCCATCGATTATCATCTGTCTGTTTGAAAGCACCAGTCTTATTTGGGCATAACACACAGTCAACTGGACGAGATGGTGAATTCAAGCAGCGTCTACAAAGCCACTGGCCCTCTGGTATATAAGGTACACCATAACATTCTTGATGGACAGCTAGATTACACATATCACAGAACAAGATAACATTACTATTAGCACATTCTCCGTCATTACAAATACAACAGACAGCATCTTCATCAATATACTGGTTCGGATCGCAAGTATTTTGACTTTCAAAATGGCTTTCTTTTTCCAAACGATCCATCAGAGTCTCAAAAACCTCCTGGGATACGGCCGCTAAGCCATCGTTTCTTCGCTGTTCATTCATTACCCTCAACCACGTTGTATCTTCGTCGTCGGCGCTGTACTCTACTTCTTCATCTAATTCTTCTGACGTTCTTTCAATAAAACGAAAATACGTAGTTGAGCGCGTTGGCGCATCAGGTTCGCTCAATTCTTCGTCCAGTCGAAAATCCGGTTTCGGAAGGAACCCAGCAATTGATTCAATCGCGTTGCTTGAGCTTGCCTTGTTTTTTGATTTCGATTTTGCCTTTGATTTCAATGGCGAACATCCGAGTTCTTCGCTAACACCGCTTTGCTCAACAACCGGTTCATCACAAATAGAGAGTGAATCACTAATGTCCAATCGTTGCAAATGTCCGTCAAAATCAAATTCCACCATTTTCTGTGCCTGAGCATAAGTAAGCGTCTCACGAACCACCGATGGTTGTGGTGGCGGAGAAGAACTCCTTTTGTTGTTTTTCGTTCTGCCTCTACCTTTCTTCGTCTTGGTTCTCTTTGAACACGGCGTTGTTGCTCCTCGGCGGTCGACGCCATCGTGCGGGAATTTGAGCAAATGATACTCGATGCCACTGTAACTCTTGTATGTCTTCTGGCACAATGGACACTCATACGGCGATTTCTTTCCTTTAAAGTCATTTATAATTTCACGGACATTGACCATGTTTGGGGCATAAGAACATTTACCAAAGGCTTTTCGAAGGCCAACAAACTACAAATACCAACAATCAGTGGTTACCTAACAGAAACAAAAGCAAAACTTGAGTCGTTAAGCCAAGCGCCTTCGCCTTTCTTTATCGATGCGACTGCTGAGACAGTCCACCCAAAGCGAAACAAAAATCCAATCTTACATTCCTAGACAACCCAAATACAAATGTGTATCGAACACAAAGAAGAATAATAACAAAGAACTAGCGAAGAGATTTGTATATTCCTTAGGGTAATCGGTCTTTAACTTATCTTTTAAACCTGAGCCGATAACACAAAGGTATTTCTATCAAGACATGGCGGCTCGCTTTTGCCGCTTTAGTACAAAATAGACCGGTCAAAGATGGAACGTTTACGTTAAAAAACGTTTGGTTAACCCAGACCTTTATTACCAATTATATTCGCTAATATATGTTCTAAAAAATACGTACAAATAAGAGAAGAGGAAATAAAACTAAGGGCTACACAGCGCACAAGAGATGACGACATACCCATTCAAAGCGAAGCTTCTTCTCCAATTCAACTCGCCAAGGGATATCGGACGCTATCAACGCTCTCGTTTGCGTTTGTAGTCTCTGGATCACGTAGATGCCTACTTTCCAGCACTGCTAACAAATTACCAAGCTTTCGGTGATATTTTCTGGCCAGTTTAACTAAAAACGACGATGCTTTGAGAAAGCAACCGTCTAAGGACGCGGAAAACAACCTCAAAGATCCAGCTCACGCCACCGCTGACGAATTGGCTAACAATGACCAACGTTTTTCGTACAAATTCAAGCGATTCGTCCAGGAATTCGCAACGGTAAACTAAGTAATATACGCCTCGGTACTATCCGTTTCTTTCACTTACAGTTATTAAGTCTCCACCAACTTGTTAAGGCCAAAAATATCCGTTTAAAGTAATGCTAATTTGACATGGGCGATGCGATATGGCGCTCGCTTGCACTCGTGTCCATCACAGCCCTGATATGCTCGGTTTCCTTTGGCCCTCCCCCATGGAGCGTCAAAACATTGGTTACCGATTGCTAAAAAGTGCAATTTTTCATATTTTGGCAACAAAATAGACACTATTACTTCTTTTTCGCAAAATAAACCACTAATACACATCCAACTAAGACTTCGACTTATAAATCGCTATCAACTAAATAGCAACCATGATACCACGCAGTCCCGATTTTCTGCCAGTCAATTCAGGGAAATTCGCGCGTTATTATTCCGGAGATTTTAAGCCTTAGATTTGTATAAAACCACGACAAAGAAAAGTAAATTTTGAACTTAAACTGTCTTGAAAAATTCTTTTTCAACCTAAGGTCATTTAGGGATACCCCAAGTATACAATCGTAAACTTTTGTTCTAGTTCTCGGCGGGTTTTGAAAGACCATGGTCGAAACATTGTCTAAAGTTACAATAAATACATTAGCAAATCAAATTTAGAGTTTAAAAGAATAGAACTCGTGAACAGAGAAACGTACAACCTGCATATGCAAAATACTCCACTTAATACCTTCCATGTGATGAAACAGGTCAAAATGGTTTTTTATTTTATTGTTTTGGTCTTCCATAATTGTGAATATTAAATTCGCGTGCTTTGAGTACACTGGGTCTGGCGCGAGCCTCAGGGAAAAACCATGAGTTTCCCCTGGCCGGCTAACCTTTCCGTGCAGTTACACTTTACATTTTCTGAAAGTTGTTAAAAATCTAAGTACTTTTGCCAGCAAAGAATCAATTGCGTCATTCTATACAATCTCCCATAACAAATAAATTTTGAAATGCTACAATTTTAGTTCTTGAGGGGAGTGAAAGATCTTTAAATTTACCGCGTTCATCTATGTAATGTCATGCGCACAATGTGACAATCTGATTAGAAACCCAAACAATAATATTGACCAATGAAAACCCAGATTGTTACATGTTTTCATTTTAATTGACACCCACAATTAAGGGACTTCGTTTTGTCTCAGTCGATTGATTTCGAACTGCAGTTTTCATTATATTGGGAACCGTTTTCTCAAAAATGAAAAATTATATACACATTATACACATTTATTACAATAATTGGTTAAGCATTGTATATTATTACGCGGGCAAGCATTATTACAAGTCTCGACGGCGGCTTGGACAACACGGACCAAATTAATAAGACCATTTTTCAATGGCCATCAACAAATTATAAAACTTCAAAAGTGATCTTAGAAAGTTTTATAATAACATAACTCCCCGCCACAGTACACGAGAAAATCTTAATAAATGTTAAAAAGGATAAAGCATAAACACAGGTTGGTAATACTGTACAATATGGCTTCATTTTATTAAAAATCGTGTTGTAATGTTCAGTCTTTTGTTGAAAAGCAAAAACTTAATTTAGTCGACTAAATTGTTGTATATGTGAATCATGGAGTAACTTCCCATGAAAAACGTTTGCATAAAATATAAACAAAACACCATTTTCCAAATAAATCGGTTCTAAAAACGCAAAGCATGACGAACTAATATCTAAAACGAGAAAGATAGAAGCCATGTTTTAGACTGAAACTCGACCTTTACTGATCCAACGGCGCTATATTTGGTTGGTTTAAAAGCAGTTGATTAGCCAACACTTAACACAGAGTTCCTACATCGCCTGGAATTAGAGAGAGCAAAAAAGTAAATAAGGTCAAAATTAGTGGCTAATGGCTGATAATGAGTTAATGAATGTTTCAATTGCAACAGTTCAGTTTAGATCCCAGCGTTGGATGAGTTCGTTACAGATTTTGTCATTGTTGTTTCGAATTAACTGCAGGGAAATCAACCAATCACAATGGAGGAAAACAATTACAGTGTATATATGTTATTACTGGAAAAGAACAAAACATCAAACAAAATATATATATCACTTTTTAATTTTAGGCAAATAATACTGACAAAAAATAATGCAATTGTTGAGAGTATGGAATTATGGAAATAATTGCTATAATCTAGTTCGTAATTGTTAAAACATCATATATAATGATAAGTTCGTCTAACCAACCGCTGACAGGATGACTTCGCTGACAGTAGCATCAGTACTACGTACAGTTATCTGCATGGTGACGCCATCACTAAAAGCGAGCCTCGTTTGCACCAGGACATCATGACCACCACGATAACAACCGGCCAGCAATAGGACATGGGAACTTTTATCCGGGGACACTTTGTCTGACCGTTCACAAGGTTGCATTCCCATGTACTCCGTGATTTGTTTGACTGCATCTGTGACAAATAAAATGAGATACATATAGCTTTACAAAATTGAAAATAGTTTATCCATAGTGAATACAAAGTGAAGTTTAGTATTATACTCTTGTAAAATCAATTGTGTCAAGTAAAGACTCCTTAGTAGTCTAAAGTGTGTTATATCTACCAGCGTTGTATGGAGACATCACTGTCGACTCAGAGACCCAGGTTCATTCACTCATCAGGGCAACAATCCTAGCCTTAATATAAGTGAGGAGTGCTGCCTTTGCAGCAAAACAAGCAACTACAAGTGTAGTTAAACTTACGAGTCTTCGCATTTCCGTTCACCTTAGAGTGATAAAGCCCAGCACCACATCGCACCACACTGCACCGCACAGCACCACACTGCACTGCACCGCACACCACTACAACTACACCGCACTGCACCGCATCGCACAGCACACCGCTACACTGCACTGCATCGCACCACACTGCACAACAAAACAACACATCGCACCACAAACCACACTGCAGCAAATTGAAGCAAACCAAACCAAACGCAGTGCACATTCCACTTGCTTACATAATAATTATTACATAATTGCTACAGCGACAATTACGACATTTCATTTACCTTCCAAACTTTTCATCTGCGATAAAGCGTAAGTGTCTTTCATTTCATGACTATCCCCAATCTCTTCCCAGGAGGCTCCAAAGTTCATTTTTGTTACCCTCTGAACATGATCAGCTACAACCACTTCAACATCTTCCAACTAGTGGAAAAAAATAAAATTAACGGTTGATATCACGAGGTAAAAGTTATCTTGTGGAAAGAACTCGGTTCCTGGTTACTTTGCGTATTTAAACAGAGAACAACATACTGTATTGTACCCATGAATATATTTTGTTTTAAAATACTAAAATGACATGATATAAAAACTAAGAATCCTAACTGTACTTTGGATCATATGAAAAGGTTAGATAGAAACAACATGAAAAGATAAAATATTTACTTGACAATATTGTTTTTTTGTTTTAACTGGAATGAACAAGCTTGGCCGGCCCAACCATGTTCAAGCCAATCTGTTGAATAGATTAACAGTTAAAGACCAACTTACCACATATTCGTCATTGTAGCCTTCCTCGTCAGCCTCGCCAGTATTTGGGTCGCAATCTTTCACAACGAATTTCATTGTATTTGAGAAAGTTGCCGTAACTAGAAACAAGAACACCAAAAGTATTTTATATGAAGTATATTAAATTATTGAAAAGATTCGTCGGAACAAAATAAAAACTTCGTATTGTAAATGGCACATCCAAACATTTTACCTTCAGTTTGTTCATCTGGTATTTTCACCAGAACATACGTGGTACCGGGGGTGTTATAGGGTAAACTAGGACAGGGAATGGTCTTGAGAACTTCGTACTCGCCATCGGACACTTCCATCTCGATGATAACGTCTTCCAAGACTTGGTCATTCAGTGTATTCGTACAATCATACTGTTGAAAAAGATGGCAAAGCGATTGATTAGATTTACAGTAGGACACAACAAACGTTCTGATTGAAGTAAACAACAAATACTAGGAAAAAAAGGGGAATAAATTTATTTTAAAGTGAAATATCGTGGAACTTCTTAGATATTGATAAAAGATAAATATATATAACAAGGGAATTCAGTGGCAATCACACGAACGAAAAGGTCAGAAGTGGGCAAAAAGGTCTGTTGCATCTGAGAGAAAAAAATTCTGGTACAGATAGCATTTTGTTACTGGTTGCAAATAGTTGGTTTTACGTTTTTATCTTTAAATGATACGTCTCATGCTAATGCTTTGCATGCTTGATCCAGGTAAATCGGCCATTTTAAGGTACCCAGAGAATGGTGGCAGTAGCTATGTTGTGACACTAATTCATTGTTCAATAATACAGATTTACCTGAAATACAATGTGGTTAAGAAAGACATGTTTCACACAATTCACCACGTATTCTGTTTCTGATTCGGTTAACTCCAACGGTTTAGAAGATGATTTAAATAGCGGCCCTAGACTGGCAAAGTCAGGTATCGCACCAAGTTGCTCTATAGTAAAACAAAAATATATAGCCAGATGTTTTAGCAAAAAGAAGAGCCTACACAAACCTAGCCTAGGTACAGCCCTAGTATTCCAAAGAGATTCGGTCTGCATTAAGGCAAACATAAATCCCATTTTGGATGAATTGCGTGACAAAAAATCTCTTAATGCCAAAAAAGACGTCTACTGGAAAACCCACAGTACTTATAGTCCGCTTTTTATACGTTTCGCCTTGAATTATTTTGAGCACATACACATACCTGCATACACTTCTTGTCTAGAGGCAGCAACTGTAGGTTGGGCTGATGGCGTTTCTGGTTTAGCTGAAATAAAATAAATGACATATAATAAAAGTCACCATTAATTATAACAAAAAGATAACTTCATTTAGCATATACTCCGACACTATTCACCTCCACTTCACCGAATAATTGTTGAATATAAATGTACATACTTGCTTTGCCAGTTTTCGCCATTTGTTCCTGGATAGAGGCAGTTGCCAAGGGAACAGTCTTGATGTCGAACGGAGTATCCGGGGATTCCTCAATGTAAGCATTCAAAGCTCGTTCCAAACCGACCACGGACACTTGGAGTCCTATTCAGATATAATTTCAGAAATGATTTTTATTCGGTGCTGAACCTTTCCTTACATCTTATCAAGGGGCAGCAATGTTAATCTTTTAAAAGAGAGCAATTTAACTAACCAAGTGTAAACGTAATCTAGCAGCCAAACAGTCAAAAACACTCAAATACTCATAGTTTTGGCGATAACATTTCGAGAGTCAAAAACACTCAAATAGTCATAGTTTTGGCGATAACATTTCGAGCAAAGGGGCCTCGTAACAGGACCTCTCAACGAGTCAGCAAAATTAAGTTATGGTTACAGAAACACCTAATATGGTTTGTGCGTTTGGATCAGGTCAGATCTAAACAGGCTGGAATTTTGAGAAAAACTTAGAAAACACGAGCCACCGTGAAGCGTTTTGCTAGCTTTTCTTAACTAAAGTAACATACCAAGTGTTTGGATCAGGCTATCCAGAGTCAATAGTATAGATGGTCTGGAAGCTTGTTAATAATTCAATACAACTCATTATCTTTGTTGAACTCGGTTTATGCTGACCTTGTGCACCTTGGTCATCACTAACAATTGTATTTTGAGGCGACCAACCAATAACAGTGCTTTAAATCTCCATTGTTCAAACTCATGGATGACTGCTTTTCAGAATCATTCTTATTGGTTGTTTCCCTCTATATTCAATAGGCACGTGATCACGAAGGTGCACAAACTTACATAAACTTACATAATAACATAGATAATAAATTCTATTCAATATTTATTGAGCTTCCAGATCATCTACTCTACTGACTATGAGCTATCCAAAACACAAAAACCATGTATTAGGTACAGTACTTCTCTTACGAAATACCTGCAATATAAACCAATAGTACCAAATAATACTTTCTCGGGTATATAAAACAAAACCAAGTAAAAAGCTATGGTCGTGTTTATTATCTTTACTTATCTGATTAAATTTACTCTACCGTTAAGTATGTAGGGTACCAAATAATACTTTCTCGGGTATATAAAACAAAACCAAGTAAAAAGCTATGGTCGTGTTTATTATCTTTACTTATCTGATTAAATTTACTCTACCGTTAAGTATGTAGGTAGAGGACAACGCTTTGTCCTCTTGCTTTAATACTTGGGAGTAGAAAGTGGCGCGATCACGAACTTCATCATCGGTATCCAAAAGACAACTAAAACATAAAATGCTTCACTTTAACAAGAAAATCTAACTATATTTCAACTGGATATAGCTCTCCAGTTTTGCTAAATTGTTTTCCCTAGAGGTCCAGTGAGGGCCACCCCTCATGGGTCCAGTGTTACTTCAGGAGGAAACCGAAGTACCTGGGGAAAACCAACGACTTTTGGTAGTACTGATGAACCCTTTTCAGTTGTGGGAAACGAGAAAATCGAACCCACATCGTGAGAAGTGAAATGCGCGTGCCTTGACGACTAGGTTACCAAAAACTGACGTCCAGTGTTACTACAGGAGAAAACCGCAGTACCCGGACAAAACCTGTATCATTTTGCAGAGTACTCTTCCCACATGTAACTGGGATGATATTTTAGTCAGATGCAGGAATCAAACCCGGGTCACAGAGGTGAAAGGCAAGGCAACTAACTGCTATACGACCAACACCCCCGACAAGAAAAACTGCGTAGCCTAAAAAAAGACGCCCAATTTAAGAAAAGAGACGCACAACCTTATAAAACGTTCGCGCCATTAAAATGCGTGCATGTAAAATTAAAAAGAACGTGCTGTTTTTGAAAAGCTATTAAATTGCAAATATATACTGATAACAAACAATACTTACCGTGAAAGCAAAACTCGAATGCTTGGCAACAGCGCTTCACAATGGGCACCAAATTTAGCAAGTGTCGTGACAGCAGCTACATGAAATGGATTAAAATATATGGGCGACATTTTAACATGACAACACCTATATTAGCGAGATTAGCCTAAGGAACAGTTCTCTTAACTTTTTATGTCACAATTTAACATTTTTGTCAAGTTAAATATTTAATCCGATTTTCCTTTAACATGACCTGTACCTACATCGTGTATGGCTTTAATAACAATTAGTAAAAAATAGTAAAAACATACCACAATAAAAGTAAACACAATATTATCCACTGAGTAGTTTAAGAGAATTCACTTGCAAATTGTGTCATTTGAAGTCGCAATTATAAATATGGAGAACTAACGTGGTATACACCCAGCCATTGTCTATTACAAATCCTGCATTCTGATTGCTTATTCATGCAACTATTTTTAAGTGCACGATAGTGAAAAATGCAAACAAACTTGGAAAATATATGGCAGTAAACTCTTGTTTTATGGATGATTTTCAATGTATATGGATTATTTTTTCGGCAATATTATAAAGTGAATTCTAAAACGATGGACTTCGGTGCGTACACGGAAACGTTTCGGGCCTTTTGATAATCGACTAAAACTTCTCAATGTGAAATACAAAATAATGAGTAAATAACAGTAGAGTAGAAAGGCGCCGCACTGTCAAATATGTTGATTAACTCGCCCACGTTTTTAATTTAAGTGAAAAGCGTTTGGTTTAAATGTCAACAATAGTTAGGCACCAATTGGGGCGTTGAACACTTTTTTATAGTGATCACATATTTTGTTTCGAAAGGAGCGGTAGTTAACATCTAACATTCTCTTGTCATCATCTTACTCCTTTATATTGTAAGTTAAAGTAAATCTCTTTTACTCCGTGTTTTACGTACACAATAATTATAAAGATATTTTGTTAAATAAGTTAATAGGTAAAATCCACAACCAAAATGACTATTAGAATTAGTAAGAAATACTACTTGATTTCAGTATATTTATATTTATTATTCATAACCATTTTATCTTGTGTTTCATATCGATATGAGATTTACACAAAGTTGAATTCATTTAAAAATCATTTAAAATCATGACACACGGAAATAAAAAAATCAAGTTCACTAATGAATAAGGTAAACAGCTAATTTCACAGCTAAAATTACCATTACATTACTTGTAGTATTTAAATTTGTATTTATCTTTTCATTTTTTATTCATTATTACGTGTATGACTCATTTATCTTGCATGGCGATATGACATTTTTTGGCAAAGTTTTTATTTTATATCAACAAGAAACTGTTTTCTAGAATTCATTCCTTTACAATTTATCGAGGATTTTATTTCCTCAAATGAAAGAACTTTGAAAGCAGAGTAATTTGGGTTATTTGAGTTGTTGTTATATGAAAATTTGCTCAAATAAAGTCTGAACATGTACTGTACACATGTGTATAATGAGGTAAAATAAAATCTAAGTTACAAAAATTGTGAACATACATGGAGTTAACATTAATGAAATTATGATTTATATCACCAGAGCGTTTAACAAATGAATGTTAAGTTGACGCTCTTTTAAGCCGCGTGTTTCTAAGTTACACACAAAAATTGTACTGAAATTCAAGTTTTAATACCGGTAGCTAAATAGGTAAACCCTAATAGTACATATAATTTGAATATTTTTATTTGTTATTTATCGTGTAAGATATACTGTAAAACACCTGAACTAGGGTTGTATACAGTATACAATCTCGAAAATTAAGGATGTATGCAATATACAACTCCGTAGATTTTCCGGTGTTGTAAATAACACTCAGTCCAATGTTTGACGGATTGCGGATCTGACTAGGAAATTTCATAATTGATGAGGTTTTCCAACTAGGAAAACAAAGTTGATTTTATTCAATCTGGACAAACATTTACCTAGATTATATACTTCATTTCTTAATTTCATGTCTCAGATACATGAACGAAAATGAACCCAACTGTGAAACAATTATCACAACAAACATTTTTACCCCTCCTTTGTTAGCTAAACTCTTTTTATAATCACTTGTTATAATTGGTTCAAACGTTTGCCAACCTACCTGCCCGGACCGCCGCATTCTCAAGGATAACACGGTTGTAAATAAAGCGTATATACTTCGACGGTTGCGGAGTACGAGGTCCCTCTCTGCCAAGCAAATGAAGAATACGCGTTGCTAAAACAGTGTGCTCACAATCTTCAATAAACTCACATAAGTGAGAAAGACCTACAAAACAAAACAATAACCTTTCATTGACCGGTTTAAGGCAGTCCTTTTTCATGACGGGACAACAACAATTTTAAGTTTCGACCGTTATTGGATTTCCGGTGCTGGACGGAAAATTGGAAAAAATAGTAGACTCTAATAAAGTCAAGCCAAACGATATGCACAAATTACAATGGGCATTTTATACTTGATTACGAACTGTATAGAAATGAAATATTGTGGTAACAAGGCGGCATACCAAAAATTTAATGGACTCCAAAACGTTTTAAGGTACTTATATATGTATGTTTTTTAAAAAATACAATTTTTCAATATGTCACAAACTTGGGGTATATTCCTATTTCTATATAACCCGGGTGTATACAAAATGGCATTTCTATAATCTTGATAGTATATCACAGATAAAAGAATAGTGGTATTCGTAAATATATTTCACTCAACCATATCTTAGGAAACGTCTATAATTTTCTAACATATTTTGATACACATGTATGTTCTTAGTGGAATACCTCTCTCTTAAAGTTTTAGATGAAACTTGTGTTTAACAAAAAGCCCACAAATAATTTATGAACTCAAGATGTACAATTTCTAAATAAATATCAGTACTATTTTTTCTAATGATAAAACTTGAATTGTTTACTAGCCTGATTCTTTGGCATCAGAGTTTTCTTCAACAATATCAATGATTGTATCCACAATAGCTTTCTTATATTCAAATCCACCCTGTTATTACAATAAAAAGCATTTTAATACATGTGTGTGAATGCTTTGACTGCTGCAGACATATTATTATCTAGCTGAATAACAAAATGGTCATAAACTATCAAATCAAAGTAGGTAATTTTAAAGATATTTGAAGCAGAGGTCAATCACCTGAGGAGCCTGCCTCACTGTTGTTTTTAGTTATACATATTCTAAGTAAATTAAAAGAAATAATTTTTTTTTCATGTTTGCACAGGCTTATATAAACCAAGAAGTTTGGGAGAACTCGAGAACAGATCAGTGCAAACCCACCTGCTTGAGAGTTCTCCAAAACTTCTCTGAGGTTTGCATAAGCCTGTGCAAACATGGAAACATCTTTTATTTGTTTTATAAAATAAAAATATGAAACAGATCAATTAACTCTTTACCTACATATAGGGTCGATCTGACCCTAATAAGAACAAAAGAAAAATAAAGAGAATACAGCCAAAACAATAGAAAAACAATGAACAAAAGAAAAACATTGCAGTCGGTAAAGAGTTAAAAACAAATGTGATAATTTTTGTTTTGACATTTATTGTTGATTTAATGGTAAATTCTCCCTACAATGTGACAGCGTAAGCCTGTGACAGTGTTTGCACAGGCTAATGCAAGCACAGCTATTGACCAATCAGAGCATGCATTATATTAGTGTTATTTTCAATTATCCAATTAAAAATATCAGCTTACATCATCACGTAACATTGAGGACAAGAAAGTCATCATAACCATATGTTTCCGAGGGAACTTCAAACACAATGCTCTAAAAGAAGCATGAAAATAAAAAAATATATTTTGGTAACTTGGTGATTATTACAATAAAATATTACTACATTAAATGCAATTTACAATGCAACATTTTTTTGGTACAGTACATCTATGGCCACTGTGAGATCATTGCAAAGTCATTCCAACAAAAAACTAAAGTAATCATATTTTAAATGTAAACATATTTTAATATATATTAGCAAAAGAAAGATAAACATAGATCTTTGAAATACACCTCTCCATCTACTGGTATGCTCTGTCTAATACCAAATAATTTTACTTAGTTCTGTCAGCAACCTGCTATATTTGCATTCATTATAATAGGACAGAATATAATAACTAATTCCACATCTCTTACTTGATCGCATCTACCACAACAATCTTGAATTCATCAGAAATCTCTGACATAAATGAGGAAATCTGCTTCATTAATCGATCAATACTTCCTTCACTTCCCGTCTAAAACAAAATTAATAAATTACATTGACTTGTTTTTACACAAAGTGTGAACAATGTTGTAACACATTGCAACAAGGTTCCAGACCCTTTTCCTAAAGTTGCAGTTCCTGATCTTCCTATGCTCTGCTGTATACTTGCAAAGTAATGCCACAAACCAGATGTATTTATCACACCCAACTACTAATAGACAAAGCCCTTCTGAAATTTGGTGAGTGTCTGCATCTACTCAATGGCTGCAGCTTTACATTTTTGTGTAGAAAACATGGTCACAAGTAATTCAATTTATCAGTAACCATTATAATTTAAGTTATTCTTTCAAAAGATTATTTTTACTCAGTGTTAAAAACTAACAATAGATGCACTTAAATCAAACTCATTAATAATTCATGAACCAAGAACAAAGGAAATCAACACCATATTGTTGTTTGGATACATTGATGAAACACTTGCACACCTTTCTCCTTAATTTTCTCTTAAAATACTGATTTGTTTGAGATACTACAGTATATCATACACTCTAAAGTGTGTTTTATCAAGATATCCAAACATCTCAACATTTTTCTATAAACTCCAGCTTTGTCTTGGTGTTTGGATACTTTGATGAAACACACTTTCTTGGTTATGATATGCACTGTATTACATTAAAAGCAAACAACTAAAGACTGATGTAGACAGGATTTGGTGAATACACTTTGACTAATGACCAAAAAGACTGTAGTACTGGTACCACTGATCTCTATATTAACTGGATTGGCTATACCTTACTAAATGCTATATGTAGCGTGACCCCAGTGGCCGCCATGTTGCCTTCAACACAAAATTCCTAATATTTTGTAAACAATATTCTTCAATATGTGAAAAATTGTCCG
>JAOBAZ010268832.1:0-15050 GCA_026546875.1 Pteroeides caledonicum
GTATGTGTATGTGTATGTGTATGTGTATGTGTATGTGTATGTGTATGTGTATGTGTATGTGTATGTGTATATGTGTACGTGTACGTATGTACATATAGTTTAACCCTTTCACCCCGGAGCACGGCGTTTGTCGACCTTTGTTATTTTACTCTGTCTAACGCCAGACAATTTTACTCGTCAATGGGAACTCTATGAGTTCAGGAGTCAAAGGGTTAAACACAAAGGAGGTGGGACTTGGAAGACTCTCAGAAGATCAGAAATCATCGAGTGCAAATCTTTTTTTCCTCTTTTTCCTTTATTTTGTTTTGATGTACTTTTGGACGATATAATAAAATGAAGGTCAGAACCCTACAAGTTTTTCGAATGATTACCACTGAATATGCACATTGCTTTGCATACCGCCAATTTGCTTTCAATCGTAGGACCTTGATGCGCACACGGTAAGGTTTCGGACCCTTTCGCAGATGGGTAGAGCGTAAAAGACACCTTACTCAATGTTATTTGCCGAAGCAAAGCTGACGTGGATAACAATGACCGATTATTCTCGATAACTGGAAGAAAATAGCGCTTTTCAGGATAAAGAAATCACTTTTGTTGTGATGTCATAGCACCATATCAAAGAAATCTACTGTAAATATTTCCAGAAATACACAAACAGAGAACAGTAAAATCAGGGCTTCCACTTTTGAAGGAAATTTCCTTGCAATAGCTTGCCCCTAGGAGGGGAGGGGTTAAATATTATTGTCTTTCCTTGGAAAAGTTTTTTGTTTGTTTTATTTGACGACACCCTCCCCCACAGTGAAAGTGGTATGCAAATGTTTTGTGGAAACACTGAGTAAAATAACTATCTAAAGAGCATATCCGAAAGTTTTAATTTTTTTTCTAAAAATCAGCCGTACCGAGGGGAGTGCAAGAATAAATTTATTTTTTTCCATTGGATCAAAACTTTCGGAGATATTGAAAGAAAATGGTTTTAAATATGACGAAAAGAGTTGGGCCGAATTATGGGGATGACGAAACATCGGGACAGGAAGTAAATGTGCTGTTGTGGATTTACGGTTTTACTCATGTTTGATGTAGACATATTGAAAACAAAGGAAAACGAGTCGTGTTTTTAGTCAAACCACTCACCAACTGTTGGTGAGTGCATAGTGAGTGTTTTGAAAAGAAAAATCAAATAATGGAAATTCTCGATGTGTCGTGACTGGCTTGAGTCGGACTCACACTTTTCTCTCGGCCACGTTTTCGAAAAACGATATTTGGCCATGTTTGGTAAATAGTTAAATATCTTTCGCAGTTTTTATTTGTTATAATAATGTTATATATCAATCGTCTTCGCTTAAGTATTTTTGTTGTTATCGATTTGGACTGCAAACAAATTCCTGTCAAACAGTTGTCCCGTAAGTACAATTGTGCATGTAGGTGTGCTTTACTCAAAAGAGTGTACGTACTGTACTTGTACCGTACGTTACTTGTATTGTAACCAATTACATAAAGCTATGGCTTTATGTAATTGGTTGGACATGAATGGACTGTGGGTGTAGTTTGAAAATGTATACTCTGTTTTGCATTTTGGCCATTCAGATTTTATAAAGCGAACTTCAGAAATGTTTACGTGGGGGATCTGCTTCTTTAACAACGGAAAATGGGGCTTCTCTCGGGGTGAGTCGATGTATACGAGGTCAATGTGGGATCGACGTGAGGCCAAAACATTCGTACCTTTGTATATATATAGTTTGAATCTACCTGCCTTTCATGGTGAAAATTCGCCACAGGAGAAGCCCAACAGAACCCTAAAAGAGAGCCCCTAGGTAACGCCACAAAATTCTGACAGATTGCAAATTCTCCAGTAAACATTTCATCTTCTGTGAAAGGTGATATGCAAAGCAACGTCTATTATCTCAAATTATTTTATATATTAACCACAGTCTATTCATGTCCTGCTTCTAAATAGATCGTCATTAACTTTAATCATATATTTAGCTAATTTCGTTGTATACATTGTGATAAAGAAAAAAAAATAACTGTTTACCTACCAACAACATCTTCACCACAGCCAACTTTCCAAGATACACTAACACCTCTTTCCTGGGAATCTTCCACTGATCCAGGTCCGCCTGTCAGAAATATCACATCTTTCAAGTTGAATGCAGTCCTTTCGCCTTTTCCAGGTCCAAAACGAAGTGCCTCGATGTCAATGTCCAACCACTCAGAAACTTTTCTTACCACCTCTACTCTTTTTATTCCTGATAATTTTCGAAAGTTTAAGTCGAATACCAAAGTAGCAATAATAACGGGTCGATGGCCCGGACAGTCAAGTAAAGTTTGCGATATATTCTGGGTATCGTGTAGCAAACCAGTGGGTTTCAACGCGTTATAGTGATTTAAATCTTCATCGTATAAAACAACTACAATGACTACCAAGTTAACAACATGCTCTGTCTTGTTTGTCTTGTCATTGATCATCTCTACCTTTATTTCATAACGACCATTATCGTGGGGTGAAGGAATTCCAAGCAATATATTTCTTTCCTTATCAAATGAAACCCATGACGGTAAACTATCACTACCCGTTGCATGAGGCTAAAAAGAAAAAATATGATTTGAAAAAAATCATGATTTGGCGCCACCTCTTCCATGTTAATATGGGTATAATATTGAAAGCGACCACGAAAAACACGAACTCTATTTAATTTTAGTAAAAACAAATGAGTCATGAGGAAGTAAACAAAGATATCATTTTATGTCTATACTAAACTAAATTATATATTAAATTATATTGGAATTTTAAAGGTCACCAGAAACGTAAAATTTGAAAATGTTCTCTCCTTATATTCGAAAAATAATGCATTGAGAAGTCGTTGTACATACATAAATTACCCATATATACAGGTGTATCAACATTACCTTATAAATATAACCGCTATGCAACTCAAATTCAGCTGGAAATTTGTACGAAAAAGATTTTCCAATAGCGGTTGCCACCTCATCTGGTTTAACCAAGAATGGCGGTGAACTTTCAGTGTACCAAATAATGGCAAGGAAAGTCATCAAAGAAAATAACATGCCCGCTTTTGAATTTTTTCCCCCGATATCAGCTGTCTTTAAAATAAAATAAAATAATATGTTCTCTCTATAATTTCATAACAAGATATTTTGTACTCCAATCAACCTAAAAATAAAATAATATAAGTATTAGAGAGTACTTAAAACAATGCACATTCATATGCAAAAATGAACTTAAAATGGCTGGAGAACAGATACGGATCTCGATATTGGGGATAATATTACAAATACACATGTGTATTAATGTGGTCAAAACACATCAGTTGTTGTAATTAAATAAAAAAACACAAGGGAACCTCAGATTGAGATCATTACAAATATCTTATACAAATATAAAACTGAAAATTGATCAATTAGCGTAAAATTTACAATTGTTTGTCTACGGAGCGTGATTCATAACCGGAAAGTAATTAGTTCAAGATGTGTCAAGAAATAAATGGTTAGTAGATTTAATTAAGAAGAATAACGACATGAATATTTCATAGTATAGCTGAATAAAGCATTTCGTACTTCAGTATTACGAGTGTCCCACGAAAATGTAACGTATTTTAGTGATATTTGTTTTGGTTTATGTACATATGATATAGGTCACTCAATACAGTTAAATAAAAACATGTACATCTAGTTATATAATAAGTACAACAAAACAGGCAATTTGATTGGTTAATAACCGTGCAAGATCAGTCATTATTGGAAACAAAGGTGCACCCAAACTACAGAAAATATAAAATGATAAAAGGCAATTTACGCTGTGTAGTTATGCGATAATATATATTTAATAATTTTCTAAATTTATAACTAAATTAGTAAAAACTGACTTATGAAAAAATAGATACATGTATTCGCACTGTTCACAGGCAAATTAAAAAGGAAGTTAACATTTTAAGTTTAACAATGGTAATTGCCAATTTTTGTTTTTTTAAAGCCCAAACTATTAAAAATAGGCTAAACTCTGTCTCTGATTGGTAGGTGACAATTGTTCTATTGTTGTAAGAACTAAAACAATTTGTATCATCATTCTCATTATTACTTTTGGTATTTCTATCATTTTTATGATTATTATGACTTTGATTTTTATTGTGATGATGATTAGTTACGATTATTTTTATCATTATTATTATTATTACTATTACTATTACTATTATTATTATTATTATTATTATTATTATTATTATTATTATTATTACTATTACTATTATTATTATTATTATTATTATTATTATTATTATTATTATTATTATTATACATTACCATAGTAATAGGTATCTGTTATGTGGTTGACCTTCTACTAACACCTTTAGTAACAATGAACCACCACTCTTTACACATTCCCTAGGTGTGTCCTGTGTGTGCAGCTTTACCTCGTGGTGATCCAAACCATGTAACTGATGATTTTATAGCACATTTAACTATGGAACATAGATCACTGCAATCAATAAGAGACTTCATATCCTTTGAACGTGTTTTGTATATAAAACACTTGCCTGCTTGCCTGTCCATCTGTCTGTCGGTCAGTCCACCCGTCTGTTGGTCCGTCCGTCCGTTTGTTTGTC
Source organism: Pteroeides caledonicum (assembly GCA_026546875.1). Taxonomy (NCBI): domain Eukaryota; kingdom Metazoa; phylum Cnidaria; class Anthozoa; order Scleralcyonacea; family Pennatulidae; genus Pteroeides; species Pteroeides caledonicum. Next base: position 4,620 of record JAOBAZ010268832.1, read on the forward strand.
TGTCTGTCTGTCTGTCTGCCTGCCTGCCTGCTTGTCTGTTTGTTCGTCTCTGTATGTCTATGTCTTTACAAATACTTCGCTATTTTACTACTGATCTTGGTTAACTCAATTTGGTTAATCTACTTTTTGATTAATGGATAGCGCATGTTTTGTATTATAATAACTCATTTTCTTGACTGCTTCGTATGATGAACCAACTGGCAGTAGGGTACGGCGTATTCTCCATGGTGGTAGAAGCCTGGGCCAAGCTCGTGCTCGACGAACAACCAATCAAAATTTTGGGAATTCAACGACGTCAACAACACCGCAGTTTAACTCAGGATCTGGAGCCGTTCGCGACACTATTGATCCAATTGCTGAACTCTTATCGCAACTTTCCGGTGTACGCCGAAGTGCTCAGCAATCCCAGCAGTCTGTTCAGTCTCAACTACAGCTTCTTCAGCAACAGCTACAATTTGAACGTCAACAAGTTCAACAAACTAGAGAAAGATTAGAAAGGTTGCCCAGGCGACCGCTGAACTCTGGTGTTGCTGCAGCAGCTCCCGTTGCTGCTCGTCAAGATAATTCGTCGACGACCAACTCTGGCTTTCTACTCGCAAGGTATATACACGCACACAGGCTTGCATGCGTGCATGCGTGCGTGCATGTATGCACGCATGCACGCACGCACGCATGCATGCATGGATGCATGCATGCATACATATATACATACATACATACATACAGGAAAGGCAAGTCAAAAAAAATAAATACATAAACGCTTCTACATATTTTCCAGGTGCTGTGAAAATGAATTAGCAGAGAACGAACAGGTGGAGCTGGAGGTAAGCAGGTCAAACCGAAGTCTGTTTGTGCAAGACCTTTTAGTTTCCACACTAGAAACGATGAACGCTACACCGTATGGCGAATCAGAGGATGTCGAAGAAACGGAGAACTGCTTAGACGCAGCGACTGTTCCGGCTGCCTCTGAACGAGAAGAAACTACGGAGCAAGGACAAAAAGCACTCGAGAGAGATTTGGAGCTGATTAATTTAGAAGATGAGAAAGATTTATAGCCACGCGCTGCGCGATAGCAACGAGTCTTGTGTGATCCAAGACTAGTAGTGCTAATGTAGGTGAACTACTACGCATGATTCTTAAAGATCTTAATGTTCGTTAATATAAACCGAAATCAAAAAGAGGTAGAGTTTCTTATCAATTGCTCTTTTCATTCAAATAGAATGTTCTTCTCAGGATGTGTTTTTCTCTTACCGTTTTCATTATCCGTACGGTTTTCCATCTTACAGAAAGCGACAATGATTTTGACTAAACGATGATGATGACTAAACTCAACACATTTGGCCTTAGATTCTGAGAATTTTAAAATCGAAGAAAGTGTACGATGTTCTGCAGTGGCGGATCCAGACGTACACACGTAAAATCGCACAAGATGCAACAAGCCCGTTACCAGCTTGCTACAAGTCGCAGTAAGAAACCGCACGCGAGATGCGTTCGCAAGCCTTGTTCTAGACTTGTTGACAAATTGCATCAACTTGTTATCATGTTGTCAACAAGTTGTTCAATCCTGCAACCTGTTACAAGTTGATATCCACAAACCTGTAGCAACTTGATGAGCTAAAAACCTTATACAACTTGATAACCAGCTTGCGCCAACCTTGTTCCGAACACATCCTGCTGCGGCTTGTGAGATTTCTCGGTGTGTAGGTCAGATTAAATTTGTGAGTTCTTAACCAATAGGATAGTTATCAATTTAATTTGAATTTTTAAAAAGCAATTTAGAATAGGTGAACTTTAACTTATTCTGACCTACGTATGCAACTAGGATCAGACTGGGATAGGTTCAGTAATAGACTAGAGTCAAATTAGTTGTTAGACTAGGGTTAGCCTTAACTAGACTTTTGTGCATGTTTATATGCTTACATTTATTATTACCTTAACCGCAATTCACCTTTACTTAAGTAAACACAAGTGGCAGAAGTGGTTAGCGCGCTTCCTCTAGTACCACCTGGGAAAACCCTAATCTGAATCTTTACATGTGAAGTGAGTTCGGTTGATGTTCCCCGAGTTTCAAGGGTTTCCCGGTTCTTTCCAACCTTTGTAAAGTGAACGATCCCTGAGATAGAAGTGGCTAATAAGTAACTCTGAAGTAAGAATAGGTACCACAGATTTTCCGAAACGGCTTTTTTCAATACGCCTACAGTGTTACCTGCATGAAGTATGTACTCTTATATCTTCAGCCGCTGACAAACAATACAACGCGTTTATTTACTTTGATGCTTGCGTTGCGTTGTTTGCCAGCGGCTGACGATATGAGAGTACATACTACATGCAGGTAACACTGTAGGCGTATAGAAAAAAAAAACGTTTCGGGAGATCTGTGCTCTGACCACAGTCAATCAATGATGTGATGATGTTTGGTGAACCCTCATTCGGTTCCACTCCTCTGTAAAGAACAACAAAAAACACCATTTCATTTTGATTCATTTTTAGCTCGAACTTTGTATTTATGCATGAATCTTGTTTTTGTACTTTGTTAGTGATCTAAAAACGTTCATTTCATGGAAGTTTGTTTATTAGTCTACCGTACCTTAAAAGAAGTGTAGTTATACTGTACTGAGCCTTTCAATAAACCGAGTTATTCTTTTATTTTTTTTTCCGTCGCTATTCATGATTACTTCGGTAGTTCATTTAAGCAACTTAAATTGAATTTTGGATTGGAGTAATTCATAATTTGCACAAAAAATCACGAAATCCTTGTACTCATTCGGTTGTAAAATTATCATTCTGTCAGACTTGTGCACTGCTTGGTTTCCAAAGTTTTATAGAAAATTGCTGGTATTTTATTAACATAACATAACGTTACGTTAATATATCTTGATGAAAACTCAACGGGGGCTGAGAACAAACCGCATGACTCATTCCCTTCCAGCCACCTGCAACCGTCGTTCGCCATATTTAGCAGATGTTTTTAAAGTGGGTTCTTGCTTCCCACAGTTGCGCGTTTGTTTTTCTCCGACCTCGAGACGTACTATAATGGCAACAAGCTGTATAAAATGCGTTTGGGGACCAAGACGAAAACTGTAACTGATTTGGAGAGTTCCTGTTTCAGTTCATTAGGTTGATAGATTTCCTTCATTAAGTTTTGACACTTCAAAGTTATAGTATGAGTAAAATTTTTAAAAAGCGAGGTTTGGCATTACTCTCAGGTGTTATTTGCCTTCTTGCTGCTGCCATTCTTGTCACCGCTTTAGTCAACGATCCACATCAACCCAATGAGCGTCCATGGTCTTCGTGGGTTCAGGCAAATCTCACCCGTACGGTAGATCACGTTGGATCTCGAGAGGTTTTCGAGAAGGCTGGATGGAAATACTTCGGAATCTTCAAAGGATACAAAGCGAAATCATACTCTATTTATGAAGGTCTCAGGACTGAGTATTTCAATGGTAAGAATGTGTATATATTGTGTATAGTATCAAGGTGTAACTGTAATCAATTGCAATTAAAGAAAGTTGATACTTGTATTACTTGAGCATCTGTCCAAGTACCCTAAAGAGCTATACCTGTCCATTATCAATAGTTCATTAGTGTAGTAAATAGTACACAAGTTCTTGTTTTTACAACTTCATCGTCCACACTCGATATTCCTGTTAAAATAAGTTTGGTTAATTGCAACTTTGTTTTAGCATGCATGCAGTGATGACAACTAAGAAACTTGCTTTATACGGTAGTAGTTTATAGTGCGACTAACATTGAAACTGTAGACCATTTTTTCAATAACGCTGCGACCAATAAAATAACTTGCCACGCATACGCATTGTTTGTTGTTTTTTATATTAATTTATCGTAGACTTTACACATAGTAAATAGTTCTCGAATATCGAAAATCTTACGCATAGTAAATAGTTCCAAAGATAGCGTCATACGTAAATACGTCGTTTTGTGTTCGATTTCATAAACTGAACGTATTATTGGTTGCTGTTGTGAGGTTTGCCCCCCACAGTGTTTTAAATATTCATTTTGTTTTATTGCTGCTGGAGAGCGTTCGACTCAGGAAATACTCAGACAACTTTCGTGTCCTGTGTTGCAAGTATAATCTGAAACGAATACGTTTAGCAATATTCTGTATTGCGGGTCCGAACTGGCGTATTTGAACGCTGATTGGCTAACGCAAAGGTCCGAACTGGCGTATTTGAACGTTGATTGGCTAACGCAAAGGTCCGCACTTTCCCGCGTACAGCCCTGGCGTAAGACCGGTACAAAAACAATGCATGTTCCATTATTCCTCGTTCTAGAGCTCGTTCTATTCGTTCTCTCTTTTTCTTTGAGTACAGACCTCGCCCTTCGGGTTCGGTCTGTACTCAAAATATCTCAAGCAAAATATTTTACCGTACGGACCGAGTTTGTGAGGTTAATGATTAGTTAGTTCTTCCTTGTACTTACAATGTATTGTGAATCTGGCCACCTTTTATTAACCTTGAAAGACGGCGTTGTCGAACTTAAATTTTGTTTTAGTGTCTTTGCCAGGTCCCAGGCCACCTGGACCATATCAGTTGCATACATAGAGATTATAATCTCTATTACGAAGTACGAAAATTAATTATCAGGTCCCAGGCCGCCATATACCAGTCGCATACGAAGTACGAAAAGGCCAGCGGGAAGTTTGGGTCGCGTGCCTTTATATCAACTTTATTTTGGATTCGAACCTGATTCATACTAACAAACATAAGCACAATGTTGATACCAAAAGAAAGTATAATATCCTTTACGATCGAAAAACAAACTTTTGTTTCGTTTTTTGTTCTTTTAACTTAAGGCCTCGGAACAAGTGAAACTGGACCGTAAATGGCGCCAAAATTGGTCTTTAGATTTGTTGGGCGAATTAGAAATTTCGTAGAACAAAAATGGCGACAATTTGTAGTATAGGCTAAATTCAATTATTTTGTTCATTTAAATTGCACTTTCTTTTCTTGAGATTAGTTCATAAAATACAAAACCATTTTTACATGGCCAATTAATTTGCGGTCATTGTTCGTTTCTGTTAGCAAAAGCGACAATCAGTTAAATGAGCGACAATGTTCATGCATGGTATAACATGTATGAACGATGCATGAACAATAAAATAATATGTTGAAAAGGGTTATTTCAAAAATGATTGAGTGTGATTTATTGTTCCTTCCAGCATCTTTTATGCATTTAATTTGTATGGACAACGCCTGTTCTTGAAGCTGTTGCAACATTAGTAGTGCTGTCGTTTTATAGTTAATTTCACAGTTGTTTTGGAATTTGGGAACAATGTTAAGAAGTTGCCAAGGTGATTTACAGCGGTCGTATGAAATTTCCAAATTCGTAATGAAATTACCCAATTGGCTCGCAAGTTACTCAAAATGGAATTATCACGTTAGCAAATATACAATGATACTAGAAGCCCGTTGTTTACAGTATTCAGTGTACATTATAACATTGTCAGTTCTTGTTGCTCTTATGTTACAATCTTCATTTCTTTGTGGCCAGTACTGCGCCTTAACTTGTATCTCTCGATGGCTAACGCCACTTAACAATTGTTCTATTATATACCTACAAACGTTATCCGGCAAACATCTGTCATGGTGAATAAAGGGATTTTCAATATTTATTTTGAACTTTAGAGCTTGGTTGCGAAATTAGTTCGAGTTGCGAGCCAATTTGCTAACTTCGTTATGAAATTCTTGGAAAATTTGGTTTTACCGTTGTTAATCATCTTGGCAACTTCTCAACCTAGTTTTCAAGCTCCCAAAAAACTTCGCAATCAACGTGCCCAAAGTTTCGTGAAATTAACTGTAACAGTCATGTTTTCTAACAACTTATGAAAGAGATATGGCTGTGGTACTAGGGAAGTGTTGAACTTTTCCCATAGTTACAGCCTTCCTCGAAGCAACTCGGTGACGTTGAACTTTACATGAAGTATTTTGCCGCCGTATGTTTACACCTTTACGTCTTGTACATCAAGCCAAAGCGCTTCCTTCACATCAAAATATAGAGAAACGTATTGACACGTATAGTTTGTATTTATTTGACTATTTAGCTTTTTATTGTATTCGAAAAAAGGCTGTTTAAATTTGAAATAACTAATAACAACTAACAAATCATAAATTAGTTGAGAGTGTGCGTGGATTACTCAGTTGCCTAGTGACACCACTCATTAGAAATTCACATTAGATACCTTTTGATCTATAGTATTCGTTAATTGAAACGCATTTCAAGTCACAAGACAGTTGAAATAAATAAAGCAAGCTCAACAGAGATACTTAGCCAGTGGTAAAAGAGAATTTCTGGGAATTTTGCAGAGAAACATGGGGAAAACCTGCCGTCGCAACTCCTTGTTTTTCTTCGCTGGGTTAATTGCCGTAGCTGGCGTCGCCTTGATAGTCTTTAGCCTCGCAAGTGAAGAGTGGGTTTTATCTAAATTTGAACGCAGTGTAGTCCTAAAAGATAATGTTTCTGGAACGTTTTACGCCGGTTGGAAAGAGTTCGGGGTTTTTAGGGGATCGAAACTAGTGCGATATATTAACATCTCCTGGAGTAGTGCCCGGAAAACGCCATCTTTTGAAGGTATATGTAAAGTGTACGACATAATTCCCTGAAAGTCTAAAACAAATGAAACGAGAACTTGTTATTAAATGTAGACAAATCAAATTTTACAATTTTCAAGTAATAGTTCTACACTAAACTATATACCTACAATGAAACTGGGTTTAGTAATATTGAAATCGTGCTCAGACAATGCATACAATATGTTGTTAGTGAACAAGATCACGGGTAATAACGTATACCGCATTCTATCATGCAATCCTTTGTATACTTAAAAGTGCATAATGCTATCTTTAAATATATTATGATGTCAATGACATCCTGAATTTCGAATTCAAAGTATTCCGTTGTTTAATACGCTATTACTTCTCCAAATAAATATTTTTAAGCATTTTTACTACGAGTACGTTATTCTTTCTATCCAATCCGCTCTCGTTTGTATTTTAGTAGTTTTAATTTGTCAGGTTACTAACTGTATCTTATAACGTATTTATAACTTGGCTTCGTCGAGATGTCAAGATAACGAAGTAACAACTTTAGCGAATTTCGTTGTTAAATAACTGCAATGTATGGCATTGTATTCACTCAGGGTGTTTTTAATATGTATGACTCTATATAATTAGCATTCTAAGTATAATTAATTTTAAATGTGACAGGCTTTTTTACATAAATTAGCATGTTTTGTGGCATTTTTTTGTGGCAAAGTGCACCGATAACTTTATATATTGCAATTGTATTCATTGTGGATCTCGTATCCACTCTATTTCTTAAACAAGTAATTTTATTTTGTTCTTTTCAAATTTGGTCAAAAATTGCTTAACACATGCCTCACTTGGCTTACTCTAACAATACTTATTATTTAGTAATTTTCTTTCAATGAAATTTTTTATCTTCGCAGTCAAATTTGTTATACTTTGTAGTCAGTCCTAGAAATACAGAAGCACTATAAAAAACGATGCGCATATGTATGATTCTTTAATACTAGTCTAAAATATGTCTGTTGTAATAAAAGCTTTTAATTGAAAAATTGATTGTTTATGTAGGATATTTTCTAACGTTACATTATTCTTCTTTTTTAGTGTTTAAAGAATTTAAAGGCGTTTTTAACTTGAAAATATTGTACGCTGTTATTGCGTTTCTTGTCGTTGCAACGTTTGTTTTACTCGCTTGCGCTGGACTTAGTTTTTATAATGAATTCACAAAGTCTTCATATGTAATCCTGGGATCAACAGGTCTTTATATTCTAAATGGCATGGCATGTAAGTAAATTACTTGTTGTATGGTGGTAGTATACGACCGATATCATGATTTGTAATATGATTTTTATTTTGTGACAAAGTGAACTGTTGAATTTAACATAAATAAATAGTGAATAAATGTGTTGAACTTCTTTGAAACTTATTTAAAATTGCCCGACTTTAAGGTTTTTATCACCTTTAGCGGGTCACACCACCCCGTACGTTTATGGCGATGATTTTACTTGAATGTGTTTTCTTCAAGAATTACGAATCCTTTTCCCCATGACGAGTAAAATCGTCTGGAGTTATAGTATAATAATATAAGTTGTCATTTGGCAACTGTGCTAGATAAAGGGTTAAAGAAGTTTACAATTATCAATATGACATGGACTTTCATATAATATTATATCTCAACCGTAAATGAACCATTTCAGAAGCCTGATTTGTACCACGTGCAATTCGAGTTTGCATGTACCACGCGAGGAATGCCTCGCCCAAGACTAGATTGAAGCTGGATAGATGAAAAGAAGGCATTTTACGATGTTGTTAGTTTCTATAGAAGATGTTTCGATATAATATACCTTATACTATTATAGACATTCCACTCGGGCAATTCGATGAAATATTACCCGATCGGAAAGATAAATCCCTCGGGCAAAGCCCGTGGAATATATCTTCCCTTGGGGATAATATTCCATTGAATTCCCCGCGCTCCAGATCTATAAATGATAATAAAACGATAGTTGATAATGTATTTCTTTGTTTCTTTTATAGTCTTTTTCATTCTCCTTGGAGTTTGTCTCTTTGCTGGTCTTTACCACAGCCAAATACGGAAGAACGTACTAACAGAAAGCGAGCTTGCTGATGATTTCAATAGTGACGGTAAATCGTCATTAAAGTTTTGCTTTTGGATTGTGGTTGGTACCTGTTTTTTACCTCTGATCAATATTGCACTGATGTTTTTAAATAGTGCCAGAGCAAAAAGTTATTTTAACAAGGATACAACTATACCAACTAGTAATGTTGATGGGATGATGTTATATTAAACTGGAATAACCAAGCTAGCTGAACTCCAGACTGTGACCATGATGGCAGTGGGAATCAATATAACCAGACCGAAATTTTTAGTTCAGTTTTTTTTATGTACCAGTAGAACTGGATTATACATAACACAATGTCTTTATTATGGGTCCAAGCTTTGGTTCATGTTTCTACATTGAGTGATTGACGACTTTATTTAAAGAGAGGGTAGTACTAAGCAAATATACTAATAAACTTGTGGTCTTTTATGATAAACTATATTACACTTAATTGAAAGAAAACTAATTAATTGGCAACGATGTGTAATTATAGTTTTTTTCTCTAACTGAATTCGAGGATCAAATTAAGTTTATTTGGCAACATAGTGAATTTCCCAGCCATATTTACTGCTTTAACGCACTCCTTTGTACAATCAAATTATATATAATAATTATAATATTTTATGTAATTATAAATTATTAATTACAGTCGTCAAACTTAGTTTATTTGAAGTTTGAGAAAATATTTAATATACCAACTATAGGTTGGCTATGCTTACAATTTCGACGTCTTGCATATTCCATCATTGTCGCGTTCCTTCGTGAATCTTAAGCTCGTAACTGTTTATCCACTGCAATTTGTCCAACTGACATTTTCAACGGTCAGCCGATGAAATTCCCAATTACGTCATTGTATTGTCTTGGATAAGTTAAACGTAATCTGTAAATATTAATTTTATGCACAGATATCCGAATACTACTTTTAAGTACGCGATATTAAGTTAATATAAAGTTAAGCATGCTTTCTTAAGATTCAGTACATATATCAGTATTCGAGAACCTGCTGTATATACTGAGCATTGGAATATTGACCTTTTTATATTATTGACGTTTTAAGCCATATATTTGGTCCACATTCCACTCTATTTTTTCTTGTTATTCTTGTTTCACTATACTGCTTAAACTAAAACAATGTATGAATTTTAAATTTTAATTAAAATTATTCAGTTCACCTATTTTAACTCTCCGAATCAGGTGATTCCAAAACTCGAACCAACAAACACATACACAAAGTTTTAAATTGGTTCACCAAAAAAAACCCACGGCGTAATTCAGTAAAAGTGATTAAAAGTACGAAATTGGATTTCTATTCAGTTGCTTGTCCCAGTCCTTTTGCTCCACCTCAGAGCACCTGGAATTTACACTCCACTTACTGATAAGTTAAGCTCATAAGATTAGTGGAATCGAAGTTGAAATGTATGAATGACCATGTAGATAGTGAAGAGATGTATAATTATCCTTTATTTTTTATAATTATTTTTATAATTATAAAAAATGAATTGGGAGATTTTAATAAATAAAGAATTGTCCTTGTGTCTCTTAGAATTGATAAACTGGGTATGGTGTGTGCAGTGAGCTCGATTTACGTAACTCGACTGGAGGCTCGCGGACTTTTGAGTTTGCTACGTGCGAGGCCGAGCAAAGGGACTGGAAATGACGTCACTTAGCAACCCAAAGGTCTCCCTCCAGTCATAGGAAGCCCAAACAAACGCTTTGAAGTTAATAAAAGCCGTAAATGCTTAAAAATATGTTTTAGAATAAATTAA
>JAOBAZ010268943.1:0-15040 GCA_026546875.1 Pteroeides caledonicum
ATGTATAGATATTTTTTCAAGTACTTTTGCTCAGAGCATATTTTATAATCTTTTCAATAGAGTAGCTTAACAAAGCTATACATAATAAAATGATTACTAAAACCATATACTATACGTTTAGATAATAACCTAGTCAAGCATATCTAACTTTGGATCAACCCTTTGTTGCTTCTCTACTGTAACCGTTTTAGGAGGCGGTGGCTCAGGAGATATATCAGCTTCTTGTCTAGCATCACTCTTACGCATATAGTACACAGTTACTCCAGTTAAGAGTAATCTTAGTAGCGCCGCTATAGGGATACTATATGTGAACCCACGACTTGGTTGATTGGCTTCTTTCGTTCTCTTGCCTGACGACTAAGCTCTGCTAATCGATGACCGGCTGCGACCCTTTTAGGGTCTTTGGGCTTTTTGATTGTTATCTGACTTGGTTCTTCTTGACTCATCTATATAGTTATCTATGTTTCATATACGTAGATACCTATGTAGATACCTATGTAGCCATCTATGTAGATACCTTTGTAGATACCTATGTAGATACCTATGTGGACATCTATATACGCCATCTATAGGTCATCTACTATACTATGAATAGTCAATTAGTATGGTCTAAGAGTCAACGAACTAGACAAGATCTAATGTTTGGCTATAGCTCTATTAAGATGAATGAGGCTGACGAGAACCAGTTAGTTAAACTAAGAGTAATATTTAGTGAAGCATTATTGCATAGAGGTGTTTATAACAGAAGACTGTCAAGACTTCAATTAATAAACAACACTGTTATAGCGTTAAGCGTTCTTCTTATTACTTCAGGCACCACTTTGGGAGTTCTACTTGGTCCAGCTGGAATGTTTATCCTTCCTACTCTCAACAGTCTAGGAGTTATAATCAGTTCTGTACATAGGGCCAGTGGATTGGCAAAGATAACAGAGCATTATTGATCATGTATTGCTTCATTGAACGAATTGATATCATGTATTTAATACAGGATACTTGGTGGCTCTAATACACACCTTCAAACAATAATTCATCTAAGGAAACGTTGTCTAGAGTTACAATCTAATCTCCGTATTGGTAGGGTTACAAGGAAGGAGATATAAAGATTCAACGATAAGTTCACTAACACACTAGAGGTTCAACATAAATAATCATATGAGAGTAACTCTTTCAGGGAAAGGGAAGTTGTATGTGAGCAAATATGAATTGCTTAGCAAATGCAATCATACTAGGACAAACATTCTAATAAAACTTAGAACAATTGGTAAAAGATATGTTTCTGTAGAAAAGGCCTTATAATTAGTCCCTCCAAATAGTCTAAGGTCTTCAAAACTACGGGACCTTAGACGGCGCTATGTCACAGACCGAGAAAGAGAGCTATCTGAGACTCTAGACAAAAGGGACCATAGATTTAGTAGATTGCTTTATAAGTAATAAACACTCCCTAGTAGATTGAACTCATTACCTAGGTCTTTGTTTCCTTTAACTTCAATTGTCATAGTCCTTTATTCTTTTTGATAAAAACCGTTGGTTTAACTCGTAACCCTTGAACAAACTCGTCACTATCAAACACTATTGTACTAACGTGAATGAAACCCTTCTTATACCTGTTTATGTATACAACTCCTTTGGGATACCCAGATCTAACATAAGTCGGTCTTCTTCCTGTTTTAGTTATGTTAGGTTGGTAAAGTTAATTGGTGTTATGTCTAATCCCTAAATGTGGTCTTTAACAACAGTCCCTATGTCAAGCTCTTCTTTCTCTGTGTATCCATACAGTAAACTCAAATTATAAAAGATGTCTTATAGTTAAACCAATAACACCCACCCCTACAGCAGGTATCACAAAGTAAGCAACTGTCGACACATGACTTTCTAGGAAATCTTGCTTTGGTACATCTCTTTGCACCCTGTGTTGAACATCCCTACACGTTTGCTTTACCTCATGCGGCTGTGTCGGGGCCAGAGTCGTGTGGCCAGTTGGCCGCACGACACGGCCGTCGACTCTGGCCGTACCAATCTGTTTCTTGGGTTCATCTTTATGTACACCTTGATAGTTAACTTTTTGATTAACCCCAAACGTCGTGTCCTTGGAAGCACTTGTTAGTATGTCACTGTAACCAGGAATTGCTTTTTCAAGGATGACCATTCGAGAAGGAATAAGTAGAAGACCAGGTGAAATGGCCATATTTAATGACACTTTGGATTGCTTTTCTCATGTTTGATAATGTCTTCGTTGTGTCTGATTGTACAATAACATCCTTAGCCAAACTAAAAACATCTTGGGTCTGATTTTCATGACTTTCCCATGTTACCAACAATACTATAGTGTGTCTTTGCTTGTGACCCTAGTATACAATAGACGACTTACTCAACCCTTAATTGTACTAACTTTAGACCTGTTTTAGTTAGCTCTTTACTAGTCTTTAGTATGAAGCTCTTATAGTAATGGTCACTCTTTTCAATACGTGCATTGATTACGAATTGATAACCAGCAGAGTCTCTCCCCTTACTATCAACCTCAATGGCCCTAGTTGGGATGTGTTTCTGTACTTCATTTACATCGAACTCATTTAGTAGTGATGTGTTTGCCATTAACCCTGCTATAGAAAAATTTAGATGCCACCTCATAACAGACGTTATAACAGGGTTCACTTCACCACTTTCGTCGAGGTGTTGTTGTGATATAACGCAAAGAGTAGTAGCTACGTAAGTAGCTGCTAGCATGGCAAAGTAAGGGTCAGTTACATCAAATGGCACTCTTCTTATATCATATAGGAACTCATTCAGTATCTTTCTTGTTGACCATTTAGCTGAAATCTCTGGTAATTTACTCATAAAGTATTCTTTCTCACTCACATACACCTTGAAGTTACTCAGTTTGTATGATAGTGTCCCTCCATTCAATTTAACACCATTACCTAATCGCCATGTCTTTGGGAAGTTATGACTGTATAAATAATGTACCCATCTAGGGTCTCTATAGAAACCCTTCATAGTAGAGTATGATCTTCGTTACTATCTGATAACTCTTTCCTTTCCCAAACATAAAATATTGAAAAGCATTCTTCTCAACCTGCTTCCCAAACTCAAAATGAGTGAACGCTGTCTTAGTTTGGTCTGGGTACATACCTAAGAACATCTCTCTTACTTTCTGATCAATAGACTTCATATATATTGTAGTGTATAAACGAGAAAAATAACAGTGATTATCGAGAGTTATACTAAGGAGTACCAATTTGATGAACCATTCTTAACCATTAACTATACTCACATACTAGGTAAGAAGGCTCATATTCTAACGTTAATAGCGACAATTTCTACTATACACCTAACAGTGTTAGGGAGACTGACCCAGGGCTATTACACATTCAATGACATCAAGACTGAATTGGATAGCAATGACAAAGTATCACTAGAGGCTGTAAAGATACAAGGAAAGTGCAGGACTAAACTTGGTTCATCCACCGACCTAGTCCTTAGTGAGAGTGTAGGAGGTCCCCTAGGCTTCACAACAAGAGTGTTTACCGATAACGAAGACATTGTGTCAAAGAATCTAGTTAATATAAATCAGGTAGAACACATAAAGATCTCTAGTAACGTTGTCGATAGTCAGTGCAATATATTTAACGGTAACAAGAGCGATTGTATTACTGTGCTTCCAATTACCACCACTCAAGCACTTTTTGGACCAGTCCAACACTACAATGACATCGAGAGTTGAATCCCTACTGATAAAGGTGTTGTTAACTATATAAAGTTCACTATAACAGACCAAAATGATAAACCAATCAACATAGGTAAAGTGCTTCTTGAGCTATACCTTTAAATGCATGGACATTGAGACTGAGCAAACACTAAGTGACATCTACTATAACCCGAAAACAGGTTACCAATCAGGAGACTGTATCAAAAGGCCATTGATGAGGGTCTTAATGTCAGTAGAAAACAGATTAGGGGATGGTTAAAGAGCCAAGATACGTACACTAGATATGAGCCAGTCATTAGGAGACATAAATTTAGAAACGTTGCAGTTGACTATCTTGGTGAGCAGATACAGATGGATTCAGTAGATATGGGGTCTAATAAGAACAAAAACAATGGTTACTACTGGATACTAACCGCAATTGAAGTGCTAAGCAGGTATGGATTTGCTATCCCAGTCTATAGAAGGACACTAACAATATGACCAAGGGAGTGACTGAGCTATTGAGAAAGTTTAAAGATGGGTTCGACTTATACCCAAAACTAGCGCAGTTTGATGATGGAATAGAGTTTTATAATGTAGGTGTCAAGACATTGTTGGAAAAGCATGATATCTCCACTAACAGTAGCAAAAAGGCTTCGGTTGTTGAACGGTTCAATAGGACACTAAAGTCGGCCATGCGCAAAAACTTCTATAGTAGGGGGACATACAAATGGATTGACGTCCTAGACCAATTAGTTATCCAAAGGATGTTAACAATAAAAATAAAAGTGAGGTTTGGACCACTTTATACGGTCATATGTATAGGGACCTCCCACTGCCTACGTTTAGGGTTGACGATATGGTCAGAACAAGTAGGTATAAATCAATATTTACTAAGGGTTATGAAGCTAACTTCACTGAAGAACTGTTCAAAATAAGTAAGGTTATTCGCGGTGATCCTCATATGTATGAATTAGTTGACCTTGATGGGGAACCATTTATTGGTAAATTCTATGAGCAGGAGTTATCACCCGTCGATAAGAAAGATGATATGTACAAAGTAGAGAAGATTCTCAAGAAGAAAAGAGTAAAGAGTAAAAAAATGCACTTGTCAAATGGATGGGCTATGACAGTAAGCATAACTTATGGACACCAGAGAGTGACATATATAATCTATAGTATGGCAGAAGGATTTGAGGAATATGAAATGGACAACCTTAATGAAAAGTATCCAGAGTATGAGAAAGAATGTGATGGAAAAGCTACGATAACTTAGAAGAAGAGTACGATCTGCTCTTTGATGTTATAAAGGACAATAACGACAAAATTAAACATTTGAATGATGAAGATGAGATCATTTTGTTAGAGAAAGTAAACAGAGACTCTTCTAAACGAATGGACTAGACAAAAAGACAACAAGAGAAGATCATTGATGAACCATCATTTATAGACGATGACGACCAGACTGTGACTATCAAGAACAATGATGACACTAGTGTAGATGTACCGTCTATTAACACTAAAGTGGAAAATTTTGAAGGAGTAAAAGATGAAAGCTTTAGCATAGCCATCCTCAACACAGAGGAGATTGAGAGACGACTAAGAGATCTAAATGACTTTAGCACTCGTCGAGAAGTTGAAAGGATAAGAAAGCTTAACAGAGAGCTTCGAAAGGACTATAAAAAGACAACCACTGACAGCCCTGAGTCTAGAGAATTAGTCGATAGGAGTTACGACTCAACCACTGGAAGCATATTGTTTAGAGCGATGAACGATGACGGTACTCTTCAAAAAATTCTGAAGCCAGGCGAAACAGGTTTAATATATAGCAAAGACCAAAATAGTAAAAAACCAATTACCCAATTTAAGGAATTAATCTCTAAGTTACCAGACATAGGCCGTGACACACGACAAGCAAAACCGTCTAAGTTCCTCCCTTCAATGATTGACACAGAATGAAAATAGAGAGCTCCAAGGTGTATTAGACCTAAGCAAAACTATTGATAAAAGAGTCTAGAGTCGGAGACCAAGGTGCATTGCAAATACAAGCAGATCATTTTCAAAATATCATCAATGATACGACTGAACAAAGAAATCAAGCCAATGGGTCTGTTAGAGCCTTTGAACTAGATGAAAGAATAGTGGCTTTAGAAGAGGCTAGAGATAGGAACATTCAACAAAGAGAATTACAAAAAGCTAGACTTGAGCAAGAGACAAATCTCGTCTGGAGCGCTGTAAGGAATGGGTGAAGACACATAAAGAGATCCTATTAGGCTCATCAGTATTGTTAACAATAGTGTTAGGAATAGCTGACCTTGTCACGGCGTTTTTAGTTAGAGCAAGGAAAGTAGTCACCACAGTTGCCCATGCTACGAGTAAATTTGCTAAGAAGGTACAAAAGGTTGTTAAAGGCTTAGGCTTGGACCACATTTTATGCCTCTTGTAAGTGCCATTGGTACATTGATAGGAACAATACTAAAGTAGGGTGCTAAGGGACTTGCTTGGTTTAGGAAAAATGTATGGATCCTTCTACTAGCTGTTCTATGGCATCTGTATGACATGTGGAAGAATCGTAGGACATAAAGTATAGTATTATGGATAGAACTGATTGTGAATTAAATCCTTCCTATAGAAAATCAACTATCAGTCAGATAAAGAGTGACAGAACCAGATATGTAGTAACGTTTAACCCAATATCAGCTAAAGAGGAAGAAGAACTGTACTTGACATCCCTAAATTGAAGGAGAGCAGTACTTTAGTACCATGGTCTATGCACTTACTTTATACCTTTTCTGTGACTGGAACAAAAAACCACTTTGTTAACAATCTTAGTAAAGTTCCTCAAAACATATTACAAGTGAGACTCGCTGGTGAGACTCTATACGACAACACAGGAGAGTCTATTCTTCAGTGCTATAAGGACTTATATCTTCCAAAAGTACAAAGAAATGACATGATTGAAAACGGAATTTGCAATAAGAACCTAAGGAAACTGTTGTCTGGTGATGACAGTGGGGCAACTGCAGGAGACTCAGAGAAAGTAAGTGACAAATTGATGTATGATACATTGAACAAAAGGTTAAGACTTAAACTTAGTAAAATACTAAAAGACGATGGACTGTATGCACCTTTCTATAAGAACAATAACATCAGATTCATAATAACGTACCGTTGCCTCCTAGCTCTGAGGTACTCATTCCTCAAGGTGGTGAACAGTTGTCCTCTTACAAGCTAGAAGACCTTAGCCTTGAGTATGAGACCATTGACAACCTTGATCTAGCTAGGAAATCAACTGAGTTATATAACATAGGGCGGTCATTGAGTTATGAACATGTGACACTAATAAAAAGTACTAAATGGGAAGCAAACTCAACATTAATCAACGAAGATGTCAACTTACCTAGGAAAAGTATGAAAGCTATAGTAATGCTATTTACTAAGGCATCACGAGCAAGCTCTGAAGAATTTGTATATACCAATATCACTCAAGTGCAAGTCACTGAAGGAGTATCTAATGTCATATTCTCTCAGTAAATTCCTAGAAGTAGACTGTATGAGGAAGCGTGTAGACTCTGCCATCTCAAGGACAACAGTGACAGTTACACTAATATCAGAGACTTTGATAAGGATCGATTTGCTTTGGTGATTGATCTAAGAAGTGATGAAGACAACTGTGTTGCTGGAAACGGTAAAAGGATAGTGAACACTCAAAACGGTATCTTACTTGAGATAAATAAAGAAGCTCATGTTGGTAACCTGAATTGTCACATCTTTGTATTGTTTGATGCATTGCTCAACTTTGTAAACTATGACCTTAAGTCAATTCAGTACTAATGTATGGAAGTGCCGTTCAATTTACGGATAGTAGGGATGACGGCTGTGGTAAAGCAAAGTATCTCCTTGATATGCTTACAAATGACTATAAAGGAGTGTTTGATTTGTCCTGATTTGTCCTACATTTTCTTGGAATAAAACATACATTGATTGTAAGTACATTAAAAATGATCCGAGCGTATTTCCCATTGAGTGTAAGCAAGACCAAGTTGATTCTATATTAAGAGTTGTCACAGAGGTGTTTAAAGGAACTAATAACTTGATCATATTAGACGATTGTGCATCAAGTAATGACGTTAAGAACCGTACTAGTGAGTTAGTAAAGTTAGCCTTTAGTGCAAGGCATTATGGACTTAGTGTTATAGTTTTAACCCAACAAGTATAAGGAAGCCGTATAGAGAAAACATAGCCAGACTTGGTACTTTTTATAATCCATCTAGACGTGATATGAAGACCATTTGTGATGACTATTTGTATGGAGTCACTAGGGAGGAAGCTGAAGAGATCTGTCGCACACTAAAAGAAAAACGATACTACAGATTGGAGATTGATCTAAGGCATCCGTATGACTACTGCGTCGTTTACTAGACTATATAGTACCATATACTATGCCGAAAGAACACCGCAAGCGTAGCTCTAAGAAAACGCATAAGAAAAATGAAGACGATATAGACGTTGAAGGAATCGGTAAAATCGAAGCCACTTTCGAAGAAGCTATCAATGATCTTATCGAAGAGACAGCGCCAGAAGTCCCTGATAAAAAGCCAATAGAACAAGGACCAGATCTTGACACCATGAGATCAGAGTTAATCAAGTTAACTGAAGACGGAAACGTTAAAAAGAGTGTGTCCTATCAAAGGAAAGCCGACGGAAAGACCATTGAAAAGGTCTATAAATAGTACCAAAGAGTGAGACAAGAGAAAGCGAATGAATTCTTATTCAATCTAGTGGATTTAGTAAATTCTCGGATCTGCTAGGAGGGTTAGATGCAATAGACTCAAGTCAAGAACTAAGTGATGACCTCAAAAAGGATGACCTTTTGAAGAGAGACGTTAGGTCTGTCCTTGACAAAATATCACCATATTTTCCTTTTTTTGGAATAGAATCTGGGTCACTCAATGTCGGACGACATGTTGTAAACCACAAGACATCGGCCAGTAAAGAACCAGCAGGCCACGAAAAAGAAGCAAATAGTAATGTATAATGAGTTTGATATACGGTCAGTTTAATCAATCCATTGTTTTATCTAACACACTTGATAAAAAAGTGACACAATGCTAGGAACACTAAGCATGGACTCCAATGATTTGACTGGTATTAGAGATACACCAGTTTCTGAGTCATCGGGTATGAATAAGAAGAACGTGGATAGTAAAATCTCTGGGGGTAGTAAAGTGGACACATACATTGAGAAAAGTGGAGGCACTATGACTGGGGTTCTTAAGGTGGTAGTTTACCCTAAATTAAATAATATATTTTGAAATTTTGGGAAAAAATATTATGGACCTACTGGCTAGTTATTATGTTCACCTGTTTATAAAACTAACTGCTTTGTTGATATTCCAACAGAATCGGCTAAAAGTCAAAGCTCTTTTTCGCGTGTTAAAACCAAGGTTTTGTTCGTTATCATTGTCTGGTATGCCCTTTTTTAATTCACAATAGTTTCTTTTGTTTAAAGTCCTTTGTTTAACATTCCACAACAAACAATAGACAATCTTTGCTCTTGGTTTTCTCTAAATGACCGAATTTCGCTGTACTAAATTTGCGAAAACTCTGCATTAATGGTGTTTGATGGTTCGCCTCAATTTTTTGACAGCAGGTGGATCTCTTGGGTTTTATGCAATAAGTAGACAGTTTTTCGAAATTTGCGATATTTCACTGGTTACCCTGGAAACGGTCTTTTTTGGAAGTTAAAAAGAAAATGCTTGACAAAATTAGAAATCTGTCTACTTGTTGCATAGTATTTAACTTGAGAAGCAACTTCGAAAAGTTTGGAATTGATATCTATTATTGCTTTTGAGATATTGCTTCCAAACATTTTGGGTTATGACGTAGAAATATATGGTTACCATGGATATTACAAGGTACACGCCAATTTAGGTGCGCTTAAATTTATATTATATTTACTACACATCTTCTTGTAAATTTTTGTTACAATTGACGAAACTGTAAATAAATTAGAGCAAAAAGAGTGATTTATGCAACTTAGGGTAGACTACCACCTTAACATGGGATGAAATGACTTGACTGCAATAAGATACAAACCAGTGTCTCACTCTTCGGCAGTGAACAAGAGGTATGTAGACGATGGCCTCTCTGGAAAAGTCAGTACAATAAACACCTATTTAGACAAAAGTGGTGGCACTATGACGCACGTCTTTAATATGGGATCAAA
The DNA here is from genome assembly GCA_026546875.1 of Pteroeides caledonicum. Classification (NCBI taxonomy): domain Eukaryota; kingdom Metazoa; phylum Cnidaria; class Anthozoa; order Scleralcyonacea; family Pennatulidae; genus Pteroeides; species Pteroeides caledonicum. The sequence continues at coordinate 9,915 of JAOBAZ010268943.1, forward strand.
CGACTTGACTGGTATTAGAGACTCTCCTAAGTCAAAACAATCAGCCGTAAATAAGAGGTACATAGATGACCTTGAGAGAGATATCATGGTCAAAGTGGCAAGAACCTATCTTGACAAAAATGGGGGCACAATGACAGGCACTATTAACATAGGAGCCGGAGATCTAGTTGGTATAAAGGACGCTGCTTGATCTGACTCCTCTGCCGTCAATAAAAAATATGTTGTAGATGGTCTTGCTGGAAAGGTTAATACAATGAACACCTATTTAGACAAAGACGGGGAAACTATGACGGAAGTTATTAATATGAATTCCAACGACTTGACATGTATTAAAAACACCCCTACATCTGACTCCTCTGCTGTAAATAAAAAGTATGAGGAGGATAGACTTGGTAAAGAGCATGACTCAACCAAAGAGTTCCTTAGCATCTCTGGTGGAAAGATGAAAGGTGATATAGATATGGGTTCCAATGACTTAACCGGTATAAAAGATACACCTAAATCTGACTCATCTGCCGTTAATAAGAAGTATGCAACGGTCTAAACAAGAAATATAATAATCGTATGAGTTTCTGTTTAAAAGTGGTGGCGTTATGCGAGGGGAACTCAATATGAGCCATAACAGAATATCCAATCTATCAGATGCAATTGTCAGCGAAGAGCCTCTTACATTTGAACAGTTCCAAGAACTCATGTCAACATTCGCCTATTATAAATCAGAGATAAACTCAAATATATCAATTTTTGTTAAAAATTCAACGATGATCCCCCTTGACTTAGTTGAAACCTCACAGACCGTTTATATGGAAAAAACAGGGTTCTCTTTTAAAGTCACACTTGATGGAAGAAGAAAAGAAAAGGACTTTAAGTTAGAAAGTAAGATAGAAAACTGAAATATAACGATATATAGGATGAAAGGAGAGTTCCAATTGATTGATGACGCTCTAGACCAAGATAATATTAAGGGAGCTATTGTGTCTGTACACCCAAGGTCAAATGTAACTATCAAAGACGTCGTTTTTCTAATTAGAACAATGGAACAGTACAGCTTAGATTAGAATGAATTAATGTCTTGTTTTATTGAATCCAAAAATTAATGTCTTGTTTTATCAAATCTAAATTTATTGTCTTGTTTTACGTTTTAAATTTTAGTTCTATCAATTTGTTATAAATTATGGCTTTTGTTGATTTGTTATAAATTAATGTCTTGTTTTATGTTTTAAATTAATGTCCTGTTTTATTGAGTCCAAAAATTAATGTCTTGTTTTATGTTTTTAAATTATAGATTTGTCGATTTGTTTTTAAATTACGGATTTTGTTGATTTGTTATAAATTATAGTTTTGTCTTTTTGATATAAATTATAGTTTTGTCGATTTGTTATCAAAGACGGATTTTCGGAATTTAGACCCCTCAATATTTTTCGAAATTAGACCCCCATGAAAATTTGACCAAATCTTCAGTACAATAGTAGTATAGAAACTGCTTTAGCGTAAGCGCACCGAACATATTTTGAAAGAGCGAAAGATGACTTCAAATGAGTGAACAAAGTGAATGAATTGAAGTCATGATGAGTTAACTGAAAAATGCGTTCGGTAAAGGAGTTTCTATACTACAACGGAACAGAACGATGTTGTATCGATTATCGGAAGTTGAATGAAATTACCAAAAACAATGTTTACCCATTGCCAAGATGCGAAGAAATTCTAGAGTCACTGATGGATACAGCCTACTTCTCTCACTTAGATTTAGTTCGTGACTATTGGCAAATTAAAGTTGCTGAAAAGGATCGCGAGAAAACCGCCTTTTCCAATTCCGATGGTCACTTCCAGCTCAACCGAATGCCATTCGGTTTAACCAGCGCCACCGCAACTTTCCTACGCGCTATGAAGATAATCTTGGCTGGTCTGTCTTGGTCTGACTGCTTGGTTTACCTCGACGACATTGTTGTGTTTGGTAGACCACTAGATGAACATAATCGAATACTTGAAGAAGTGCTCACCAGGTTAGAGAATGTCGGGTTAAAGTTAAACGCAAGGGCAACTAGTTTGTGAGAAAACCGTAATCTTGGGACATGTCGTCAGTAAAGAAAGAATAGCTACCAACCCGGAGAAAGTTAAAGTTATTAAAGAATGGCCTATTGCATCTAACTTATCTAATCTTCGCTCTTTTCTCGGAATATCTGGATACTATAGACAGTTTATCGAGAGATATGCAGAAATTGCAGAGCCATTATACAAGCTAGGAAGGAAAGATACTGTTATTAAATGGAGTCGAGAATGTGATAATGCTTTCCGCACCCTAAAGCAAAAGTTGACCACACCAGTTCTAGCTTACCCGCGGGTGAATTTACCATTCATTTTGGACACAGATGCGGGTGATAACGGCATCGGAGCAGTTTTGGCCCAACAACAGAATAATCAGGAGAAGGTCATAGCGTATGCAGCACAAGCATTATCGTAATCAGAGAAGAACTACAGCACTACGTGGAAAGAACTACTTGCGTTAATTTGGAGTATGGAACATTTTGCACCGTAGCTCCTTGGCAGGAGTCCAGAGCTGGGACTGATCACAATGCACTTAAGTGGATTAACAATTTCAAGCAACCAATGGATTGAAAAACTCTCGATTTTTGACTTCATTAACCATGGCAATGCGAATGGCATATCACGTATACCAATGAAAGAAATCAAGGGTGGCGTTTGCGAGAACCAAATGGTCATTAATAACGTAGATCATGTCCTTTAACAAAATGAAACGACTACTTGGTGTCAACGCTGGTCACAAAGCGAAGTAAAATTCCATCAACATAAAACTTGGTCCAGAAGTTGGTCGGGTTATCAAATAGATTCAAGACGGCGTTAGGCCACCGAGAAAAGAAATAACAGATTTGGGGCCTGCCATGGGTAATTTATAGAGTAAATTCAACACATTTTCTCTTGTTAAAGGACTTTTGTATCGGACGTTTGAAGATGAAAGAGGAACAAACTCCCACCTTCAACTTTGCATACCTCGAAGACTAGTCAACGATGTTTTGGAAAGGACGCACGATCTCCCAAGCTCTGGACATTTTGGGTTACAACGGATGACAGAAGTCATCAAGAAGCGATTTTATTGGAATGGTTGGCGGTCAGATGTAGAAGCCTACTGTAGAAACTGTTCACATTGGTAGTGGAACATGCTGGTTATCCAATGGAACGCGTCGCCATTGATATTGTTGGTCCACTTCCAACAACTTTTTTGGGAATCGATTTTTATTGGTCCCCGTCGTTTATTTCACCCGTTGGCCGGACGCCTACGCTATCCCAACGCAAGTAGCACGCACAGTCGCTCAAAAGCTCGTAGACGAATGGGTATGTAGATACGGAGTAATGCAACGATTGCACGCCGACCAAGGTCGGAATTTCGAAAGCGAGGTTTTAAAGGAAATGGTAGATATTCTGGGAATCAAGAAAACGAGAACAACACCGTATCACCCTCAAAGTGATGGGATGGTGGAGAAAATGAATTGTACTTTGAAAGACATACTATCCAAATTGGTAAATAAGAAGCAGATTGACTAGGACAAATGGATTCCTCAAGCACTTTTTGCTTACCGTTTCACGGAGCAAAGATCAACAGGATTTACTCCACACGCGCTAATGTTTGGGAGAGAATCACGTATTCCAGTTGATTTGATAGTTCCGTGTCCTCCTGATGAACCAACTCAAGTACCTAGATCAGAATTTGTGGAGGATATGAAAAAACGGTTTCAGGAAACATATGAAATTGCACGGAAAAACACGAAGAAATCTGGAAAACGTTAGAATGATTAATACGATGCAAAATCAAACGAAAAGACGTCTAACGTTGGAGATAAAGTCTGGCTGTATGTTCCAAACGTTAAAAAAGAGAACAACTTTAAATTATAGCGACCTTGGCGAGGCCCATATGTCGTCATTAAGAAACTTTCTCAAGTTGTTTATCGCATTGAGCAGGAGAATAATAAAAGAAGACTACTGTTTCACTAAATGAATCGCAACCGGCTTCAGACGCCTCGACCCCCCTTTTAGTCAGCAAACGGTCGGAGGACTTTGCTTTGCACGTGATCATATTGTACTAAAATCAATTTAAAAAACAATACTTACCATGCAGAGTCAGAAATTATCTATGTCATCAAGGTCTCTGTCTCTAGTAATACATTTTGGCAGGAGCACCCCTTGCCGTCCATTTACCTAGCAAGTACAGTACTGGTACTGTTTTACAGACTTACAACTTTACAAATCCACTCATTTGGCATTAGACATATCTATACTCGGTGGTCTCGTGGTTTCCATCCGACCCAGAAATTACCAGAAACTCAGAAAGCTACATATTTGACCAAAGTTGGTTCTAGCTGTTAATTCTTATAATTGTGGATAATCAAATACAGAAACCCAAAAGTTCTTTCTTTACATAGAGTTTATGAGAAAAAACAAAGATTTAAACTATATACAAAATGAGCAAATATTATACAAACGTGTTCATGGTAACTTCAAGACTATTCATCCCCCAATTTTTTAACACATATGCAAATAAGTAGGTGATTAACAAGCCCTGTGGTAAAAAAAGTTCAAGTCTTCTGGGAAAAGGAAAAGCTAGTCGCACTGGAATTATATACCAGTGGGTTAATAATAACTGAAAAAAGCTATGAATAATGATAATTATAACAATCGGGGTTATATCATAACTAAATACACACAGTAATTCAACAACAATATAGGAGTGATTCGAAAGCAAATTTTAATTAAAGGTGATGACTGCTATTTTGGTCATTTTTTTAACTCTAACAGTCTTTGACTGCAACCAGTGTTTCTTTTTGTTAAAGATTACAAGTTAATAATACACAAAGCAGCTGGCTTCAGATGTAGACTATCTGCCAGATATTTACAAACTGAGTTAGTGCACTGTACTGTACTAAAAGTATAATTATAATATAGTTGGTACTGCAGGTTGTTTACAGCTTAACTCCATTTAATAAACGATTATAGATTAAACTTTGAGGCAATCTTGCAATATCTTCATTGGAAATCTTTGAAAATAAAACCTTAGTGCATTTAGAATGCTCTTGGGAATATGTTTTTGAGCAATATTGTAAAATATTTTACTG
>JAOBAZ010269054.1:0-12301 GCA_026546875.1 Pteroeides caledonicum
GTGCACGAAATATCTTCGCGACGACTTAACGCTTGCCATGGATGACTTACAGTGTTTCAATTCTATTACAGAATCATTATTTAACTGCCTTGGGAATTATTCTGTCGAATAACCCGCTTGCAGAATTGATCACCATTGACTTTTTTTATTGCATTGCTAAAGGTGCCACATTTGACAAGGAAGTGCAAAGATTGTCGGAAAGAATTGCCCAAGCTGAATATGTCAACGATGAGGTACTTCAAGGGAAAAACGAAGAAACAAGAAAGATGGCGGAGAGAATAGCTGAGCTTGAAAGCAGTTTGGAGTTAGTCAATCAGGATAAAAACAATAAGATCTCTGAACTGACAGAAAGGCTTAAACAAAGCGAACTGCGTAACGAAGAAATAATACAAGAAAAAGAGACGGAGATTTCAGGTTTGAAGGAAGACCTTCAAATGGAACTCGATAATGCAAATGCTTTCGTTGTTAGTCAAATAAACTTACTGAAACAAGAATTATTAGACAGCAGAACTGAACTGTCACAAAGCGAAGTCGATATAGAACAATTAAAGGAAGCGTTGTCGACGAAAGAAGAGGAGCTGGCAAGACTCCGGGAGAATGAGAACGACTATCTGCAGGCATTGCGGGCTAAGGACGAGGCTCTGGAGGCACTGAAGTCTGAGAAAGAAGAGCAGAGTAAACCCGTTGTTGAAGAGTTAGTCCTGGGTAAGACAAGTGCAAGTGAAAGCCTGGCAGTTGTCGAAGGACCTCCGATTTCCACTAGTGATAATAGTGAGATCAGTTCGCAGCCCGGTGTTGAGGAGACCGTCTTGGCAGCAACTGTTATGGAGAGCATGGCAGTGCAAGAGACTCCACTCTTCCAAAATGACAGTGGACTCAGTGCACAGCTTAGAGAGAAGGAAGAGGCTTTTGCGAAACAAGGCGAACAATTGCAGACGGTGGCAAAGAAATTTGCTGCCCTGAAAAAGAAGTTTAATCAACAGAAGGAACAAATCAAAGAATTGCACGAGAAGAATAAAATATTGATTGAGGAGAAAGAAGGACTAACAAAGACATGCGAGGAACTCAGTGTACAATTAGGTAAGAATATGGATAAAGGTGATTATGGGTAATAGCAAAAATGAGGGTGAAGCCAAGTGATTTAACTCGTTGATGGGGAAACTGTTCGGGCATTAGAGGGTTAAAATTCGTAGAAACTTCCCCGATCCGCTTGGAACAGTGGAAATATATATATATATATTTATAATATACCATATATATATATATATATATTATAAATAAATATTACTTTATATTAATTTGTGTTTGTTGATTTCTAGTTGAACTAAACGAGTTGTCCGAGGAAAAAGAAATTCTTGAACATTCTTTGCATTCAAAAGATCGTAGACTAGAACTATTAAACTCCGAGCTGGCAGATTTCCAAGAAAATGTAACCAGGCTACAGGAAGAAAAACGTAATTCTGAGATAATGGCTGCTAGTGGCGAGGAAGAACTAACTTCACTTAGAAGACTACTGAATTCTGCGTCTGAACGACTTGAAGCTTTGGAATCTATTTCGGAGGAGCGAGATGCTTTGGTGGAAGAAATGAAATCAAAAGACGACCAAATTGATGTACTTATTGAAAAACTGAAAGAAACCGAAGCCGTTGCGCAAAGTAAGGCAAGTGAGGTGGAATTATTTAGGAAGAACGTTGACGAAGAGTTTGCCACACATTCTGAACAGTTAACAGTCTGGAAAAACTACGTTGAGTCATACGCGAATCAAATCACCGAGTTACAGACACAACTTCAGGAAAAAGATCGACTTATTGAAGAGACCAACGCAACGATGGCATCATTGGGTAATCGCTCTGACGACGAGACGTCACTGTCCGACGATCTTGCGAAGATGACGACAGCGAACGAGGAATTGAGGGCAGCTTTACAGGCAAAACTAGAAGAAGAGCGTGATATGGTTGAAGCTAACGAGGAGATTGCTTCATTGCGAGAGAAAGATGAAGAGATGAGGATGGAGGTATTTAACTTAAAGCAGCAACTAGGGGAAATGCAAGGACAGGTAGAGACCACCGAGGATCTTGTTGAGCAAATGAGGAGCCTTGAGGGTCTTTTAGAGGTGCGGGATATGGAGCTGAGTGACTTACGAGGTCAAGTTCACGACGGTGAAAACCTTAAAGAGAAAATCTACGAAAGAGATGTGGAAATTCAACAACTGCAAGAGGTGTTGATAGAAAAACAGAATGCTTACCAAAACCTGGCATCGCAGTTACAAGATGTTGTGAAAGAGAAGTCGTCTTCGGAAGAAAAAGCGAGCGATGAAGTTGAGGCTCTTAAGACTAAGCTTCATGATTCTAGTTTGAAGGTGGCTGACCTGGAAATTTCTTTGAAAGAGCAAGGAGAAACAGATGGAAACGTCTTGAAGGGAAAAGAGCAGGAAATATATCGACTTGAAAATGTTTTATTAGAAAAATCTGCTGTTGAAAACAAATTGGTATCTGAAGTAGAATCGTTGAAAGCAGAAGTAAGTCAGTTGAGTTTAACGAAAGCTGATTTAGAAAATTCTTTGAGGGAACAAGAGACAGCAGAGGAATTGCAGCAACAGCTAAGGGAAAAAGAACTAGACTTGGAACGACTTCAAGATGTTTTAATTGAGAATTCTGCCTCAGAGAACAAAATGCTCTCTGAGATTGAATCTTTAAAAACTGAACTAAACGAATTAAGTTTGAAAAATACCAATCTGCAAAATTTGTTGAATGAGCAACAAGAGACAACAGACCAACTTCAACAACGTTTGGAGGAGCACGCGAAAGAAATTGGACTACTGCAAAATGCATTGGTTGAAAAATCAGCCTCGGAGAACAAGATGATTTCCGAGATTAACTCTTTGAAAAATGAGCTCCATGATTCAAACCTCAAAAATGCGGATCTAGAGAACGCTTTGAAGGAACAGGACATGAAAAACTACCTCGAACAACAACTAAATGATAAAGACCGAGAAATTCTTCAACTCGAACAATCTCTACAAGAAAAACTGATACTCGAGAAAAGCTTAGCCTCTGAAGTCGAGGCACTTAAAACTGAACTTAATGAGTCTAGCTTGAAAATTACACAGTTTGAAACCTTGTTAGACGAACAAACTACCATGGATGATTTACACAAACAACTTAGTGACAAACACAAAGAACATGAGCAACTCCAGGAAGCTCTAGCCGAAAAAATATCAGTCGAAAAGAGACTCGTTGATGAACTTGAATGCTTGAGGTCTGAGCTTAGTGAGTCCGGAACAAAAATTGCAAATCTAGAAAACTCTGTTCGGGATCAAATAAACAAAGATTACCTCCAAGGACAACTAGAAGAGAAAGATGAAATATTAGAAACACTTCAGGCAGCTCTTACAGAAAAAACTGCCGAAGTTGAGAGACTTTCTGACGAAGTGAGGACTCTAAAAACGAAACAAGATGGCTTCGCCGAAGTTAAAAACGATCTCTCTCGCCAGTTACAAAATGCCGAAGGAAAGATAGTTGAGCTTCAAGGAACGCTAGAACAGTCCAAAACTGACTTCATGGAGGTTTTGAAACAATGTGAAGATATCCAAGCCGAAGTGGATTCGTTGAAGGAGAGCCTCAGTGAAAAAGACCAAGAAATACGCAGCCTTAGGGAAGAACGTGATCGAGAGAATGAAGGTGTCTCTGACGAAATAGAAAATCTTAGGCAAACGAAAGAGAGTCAAGACGAAGTTATTGAAAAGCTTAAGTCTGAATTGGATACTAAAAACGCGGAAATGTCTGCCTTAGAAGTTCAACTAACCGACGGAGCACAGTTCTTGGGGCAGCTAAATCAAGCGAAACTTCGAATCGAAGAGCTAGAGAGAATGCTCGAAACAACTACCACAAAAGAAGCGACAGACATTGCCCAGTTGGAAAAAAGTGTCGATTCGAGTATAGAAGGAGAAAGTGTCGACGAAACGGCAAAGAAAAGCAACGACGAATTACAAGAGAAGATTGATGTGCTATCTAAAGAGCGTTTGCAATTGCGAAAGAAACTAGCGACAATGAAGAAAGCCTCTGTTGAAATTAGCAAGCAAAATAAACACATGCAAAGCACGCTGGACCAGAAAGAGCGGGAAAACGCCGAGCTTGTGGCTGTTGTTAACGAGTATAGAAGTAACGAGAAGAAACTGCAAACTGAAATGGAGAGTCTTTGCAACGACAAAGACGCTATGGAAGGCGAGTTTGAAGAAACAGTGAAAGAACTAAAGGATTTAGTGAAAGTAAAAGACCTTGTCACAACAGAAAGGGATAGTTTAAAGCAGTTGATAAGTCAAGTTGAATCGGAGAAGGAATGGAGTTTATCGGAGGCGGAAAATCTAAGACAAGAACTGGAGGAGAAGTCGAACGAATGTTCAGCATTAGTAAAGAAAGCCGAGGAAATGCAAGTTGTTGCTGACGAAGAAACGAAAAGAAAAATGGATGATTTGATAATGGAAAAAGATTTAGAGAAAGCTGAACTTGAGGAAGAATTTGCGAAACAAATTGACGAGGTTTCAGCACAAAAAGAAAAGATCATCTCACAGTTGAAAGAGAGTTCGGAAGACTTGGTTGTTAGCAAAGAAATCGAATTAGAACAGTTACGAAAAGCTCTCGAAGAATCGAATAAAGCGACTGACAAGGAAAGCACAGCGAGTCCAGACTCACTTGAAACCATCGCTTTAAAAGACAAAAGAATACAAGAGCTAACGGAAGAAAATGATAGTTTGAAAGATGAAGTTCAGATTCTGGGTGATGGGAGGGAAGCATTAGACAAGAAGCTTCACGAATCTTTCTTGGAACAAGAAAGATTACACAGCCAGTTGGAGACTGTTTTGGCCGAACAAGAGAAACTAAGGGAAGAGAAAACGGCATTGGAGAGCAATGGAGAGCAACCACAGCTCAAAACTGTCCTTCAAGAAAAAGAGAAATTAATAAACGCTTTAAAAAAGAAGGTCAAGGAACTCCGAAAAGCGGCTAAAGCAAAAAAAGATATCGAAGAAAAGGATCTTAACTTGCTACGAAGTGACAGCATTGACGGACCTGGGATTGTGAAAGAAGTTTTCCAAATGAGCGAAGCCGATGTTGTTGATGCAAGCTTTGATAACACAAGTACCCCTAGTACACCTAGTGATATCCCCACGTCTCCAGGTATCCCTAGTTCCCCTGAGAAAATAGGCCGGGATTACGTCAAGCTTAAAGACGAGGTCGAACGCTTACGTCATGAGCGAAATGTGTATGAAGAGAGCTACATTCGGTTACAAAGAGACCTTGATCAATCCGGGAAAGAAAGTGAAGCTCTTCGCAGCGACGTTCAAAGTAAACAAGAAAACATTGAAATACTAGAGGCGACGGTCAAAGAGACTCGAGCATCTTTGAAAGAAGAAATGGAGCGAAGGATTAAGGAAAGAGAGAAAGCAATGGTGGATGCTCATGGCAAAGAGTACTCCGAGGTTGAGACGTTAGTTAAGAAGCTAAAAGAAGAGAAGTTGGAAATGGAGAAGAGAATGCAAAGGGTTGATGAAGAACAGACAGCGTTGGTTAAAGAAAATGAAGAGATAAATAACAAGAGTTTGGAAATGAAAGTTCAGTTGGACTCCACGATTGAACAATTACAAAGTGTACAAGAAGAAGTAAAAGTGTTGAAGGTTGGTTTTGTTGTTAGTATTTAATACATTTATATAAAAATAAAGAAAATTGTATATATTGTTGTAAGTTAGGAGTAGACATGAAAACCATGTAATGAAACGACATTTGTTTCTCAAAATTCAACCACGCAGGGAAAGAGTTACATGTAACTACTGTCATTATATAGCGCTTTTCTCTGATTTAGTTTCAACTTTCTCTAATTATTCTTTCCAGGAAAAGTGCAACGATCTAAGAACAGAATCCGAACGCCTTGAAAGTGACCTCGTTTTGGCAAAGAAAGCCAAGGAAAAACTAAAACACAAGTTAAAGGAACTCATGCGACGCTCTGAGGCGGAGAGGACGCAACTAGACCAAGAACTAGAACACGTGAAAAGTGACAGAGCTGAGCAATGTAATAAACTTCGCAGTGAGTTTGAGGAAGCTTTGAACAGCCGAGACAACATGGTGAACACATTCAAGGAGAAGTTTAGTGCTTTGAAAACCGAAAACGAAACCTCTGAAGCGAAATACGAAAATAAGTGTAGTGAATTAAAAAGAGCCTTAAAAGAAGAGAGCGATAAAATAGTGAAACTTGAAATGGAAGCTAGTGAAACGAAGGTGACTTTGGAGGAAGTTAGTGCTGAACTAGAGAAAGTGCGAAGCGAAAAAGATACGATTGGAGAGAGTATTCGCAAAGAGTTCGATCACATTTGTTCTGGTTTGAGGTTAGATTTGGAGAACGCGCTCAAAGAGAAAGAAGAGATTTATCAAGCCCTTGAAGTTGGTCGTCTTGGTTTAGAGAAAGAGCTTATCGAGAAAGAAGAAACGTTTGATGGGTTGATGCAAATTGTTGAAGAAAAAGACAAGATTGTGAGCTCTGAAGAAACATTGAGAAATGATTTACAAACGATGAAAAGGGAAATTGCTGTTATTCAGGGTAAATTGGAACAAGAACGAAGAATTATGGAAGAGAAGAGTGTTGTGGTACAAACTCTGGAAGATGAGAGAAGGCGATTGTTGACTGAGCGTGATGAAGCGGTCGTCAGGGTAGCAGAAGAGGTTGTCAAGGCAACCACAATCAAGGATGAGAGAATTGTACAATTGGAAAACAATCTATCCGAACAGGAAAAAGAAAATGAGGTCATGGTTGGAAAATATGAAGAAATTGCAAAAGAATTTAGAGAGGTAAGGATTATAGTATGATGAATAAAAATGGTTATATTGGCTATACAGTGTAGTTTGTGTTGGTTATTGTAGTTGTTATAACCATAGTGACCGTGAGAGATATGTTGATGTTGGCTAGTGTGTGGTGGTTTTTGTTTGTCATGGTCATGGTCGTGGGTCATGGGTCATGGTCATGGTCATGGTCATGGTCATGGTCATGGTCATGGTCGTGGTCGTGGTCGTGGTCATGGTCATGGTCATGGTCGTGGTCATGGTCATGGTCATGGTCATGGTCATGGTCATGAGTCATGGTCATGGTCATGGTCATGGTCATGGTCATGGTCGTGGTCGTGGTCGTGGTCATGGTCATGGTCATGGTCATGGTCATGGTCATGGTCGTGGTCGTGGTCATGGTCATCGTCATGGTCATGGTCATGGTCAGGGTCATGGTCATGGTCATGGTCATGGTCATGGTCACATTGGTCATGGTCATGGTCATGATCTTGGTCATGGTCACATTGGTCATGGTCATGGTTAAGGTCATAGTGATGGTCATGGTTACCGATAGTTACCCTATGTTATTTTTAATTTATTAAGGTAACTCAGCACCTAGTCTCCTGTGTAAAAGAGAACCTTGAGGAGACCAATCTATTGGAACTTGTTGAACAAGAGTGTACTGACTTGAACGAGGAGCGAAAACGAAGTAATCTTCTGGTGGAAGGTCTGGTTGAAAGGTTAATAAAAACCAAACGAAATCTTGAGAAAGAGACAAGGCAGTGGGAAACAACAAAAGAGAGTTATAAACTAGAGCTTGAAAAAATAACTAAAGAGAAAGACGATAGTTGTGCTGAGTTGGAAAACAAGAAACGAGCCATTGTCGATGAAAAAGACGAGATAATCGAAGGACTAGTTTTACGGCTAAACAATAGTCAGAAGGAAATTGAGCGGATCAAAGAAGGAAGTTATAGTGAAACATTTTTGCTGAAAGAAAATTTAGAGAAAGAGAAAAACGCTTATGAAGCGGAGAGGGAGGAGCTACTGGGGAAACTTAGAGAGGCGGAGCTACAAATCAAGGAGACTGAGGAGGAGTTGGAAAGCCTGACTACGCATGTCCAGAAGAATGAAAAGGAAATTGAAAAGTTGAAGCTGGAGCGAAAGGCGTTTGAAGAAATGGGTAAAGGTTTGGAAAGCGTTGTTGAAGAAAAGAGGATAGAATTGGAAAACCTTCGACGTGATTTGGATGTTGTACAGAACGAGAGAAACCATTTCGAGCAGAGTTTGGTAAACAACATCGAGAACGCGAATAAAGACTTTGGTGAACTATTTGATGTTCTTGGGGAAGAGAATATTGGTGAAGATAGAGTTTCCAAAAGAAAAGAACTACCAGGGATACTAGCAACGTTGGTTGAAGAAGTGAGAGAGAACCGAGCAATTCAAGAGAAGTTAAAGCAGGAGAAAACGAAGACCTGTCAAGAAATCCGACAAGAATTCGAAGAGACTTTGTTGGCGAGGGAGAATATTTTGGAAGAGGTGAGGAGAAATTTAAAAAATATTCACAAAGAATGTGACGGGTTAAGAAAGGAAAATATACACAAGGAACAGCAATTGAAACGAGTGGGAAAACAAATGAATGAGCTGCGAAAGAAAATGGAGGAACCGAAGGAAATTGACACCAATGAGGTTGAACCTACGGCGGGAAAAATTGTAGAGAGAGTAGAAGAACCACAGATAGTAACCAGAAGTGTTCAGGAAGATGTCATGGCTGGAACACAAGACGAAAGTTTCTCTGAATCTTTTGTTCTTGGGCAGGACGAAAACGATTTGCGAAAGGAAAATGGAACTCTGAAAGAACAACTGGAAGCTATTCAAGCTTTGTACAAGGAAGCCAATTCCCAGACGTCGGTTCTTGTGGAAGACTTAATGAAAATACGAGCAGAAAATGCGCGGTTTAAGGAGCTCACTGAAGGATCAAAAGTTGACACGTTAAAGTTAGAGGAATTGCAAACAGAAAACGTAGTGCTCAAAGAAAATATCGAAAATCTTCAACGTGAGAAAAAAGATTTAGAAGACCGATTAGCATCGATATCCGAGGAGGGAAAGCCGGGAGATGAGGATCAAAAGAACAATGAGGAACTCATGGGGATCATTCGGGATAAAGAAATAGTGACACAGCGCCTGGAGCAAAATCTCATGTCGAACTCGAGGGAGATCAGCGAACTGAAAGACGAGCTTATTAAAGCAAGAAAAGACCGAGCTGAGTACGAGAGACTGAGGAGAGATTTTGATCACATTGTGTCTGGATTGAGAGGAGACCTGGAGCGAGCGATGTCAGACCGCGAAGTGAAATCTCGTTTGCTGGATGATTTGAGGTAATTTAATTTTGTGGCATGGACCCGAAGGATATGCATGTTGATTAGGTTTTAAAGTCTATCGAAAATACATGCAGTGTTGTATCGGATTGTCATTTTGACGCATCTAATCAAATAATACTTTACTGTTTTTCTTTACTGTAAATGTATTACCATTCCATGGCCAATCATGTTATTTTATCACATGCATCAAAATGACACTTGCGGGCAACTTATTGTGAACAGGGGGAGTAAACTATGCACACGTGATGTCATTTGGGTTGCAGCTCCTTATCAACCAAAACAAAATATTTGAAACTTGAAAACAAGAATCTACCAAAGAAGTTACTAAAAATTACTTCAAATGAAACAAAAAAAATTACTTGATATGCACTTTTTAAAACAAATTTTTATACCAGGTAAGTTTTTTAGTTATAAATAATTTGTGATTTACATTTCAGGTCTCAAGTAAACAATAGCGGTGTTAAAGATGCGCCTGCGGTGAAGGAGAGCGGTGTGGAATCAGCGGACACATCAAAGGAGTTAGAAGAGCTGAAGCATAAACTTCGTGAAATGATGTTGGTCAACCGTCAGTTAAAACAACTTGGAAAAAGTCTCGATACAGATCTAAAGCAAACAAGAAACGAGAAACAAGCGAGCGAAAAGAAATGCCAAGAACTGCGAAAAGAGATGGAGGTCTTCGTTAAGGAGAAAGAAGCCATCATTGTTGAGTCGCGAGAGCATTTTGACACGAGTAAACGAATCCACGACGAAGATTTGGAAGAATTGCGAAAGAAGCATGAAGAAGAAATGCACGAATTAGCTTCGAAGAAACACTCCTCGCAAGAACATAAAGAGTTGATTTCTGCCAACGAAGAACTTCAGGCTAAACTAAATGACGCTTACACTGATATCAAAAGTATGGGAGAGGTTGAGGAGACGAATAATGCATTAAAAGAAGAGATCCATGTTGTTCAAAGAGAAAATGCGAGTCTGCTTGAAAAAGCCAAAGAATTGAAGAGTTTAGTTGATGAAGCTGATCGAGAAATTGAGCTACGTGATTCCAAGTTACAGGAACTTCGGGACCAACTGCAACAAACAGTGAACGAGAAACAAGATATAGAAGGGAAACTTAAGAATAGCATGGATAAATTGGGATTCACGAGTAATGTTGTACTCAATAATATAAGTACTTCGGATCATGACGGAATACCTTCGCATGATACTCGAAAGGTTTCGGAAGAGGTAATTGGAGTGGCAGAGGCAGTCGAGATGACGTCGGAAAGTGACAAACTTGAACGGGAATTGGTTCAGACAAGTGCCGAGGATGTGACGGCGAAGAACGAACAGATACGACGGCTGGAAGAAAAACTGGAAGAGACTCGAAAGGAAAAGGTTGTTTGTGAAGAAGAGATTGGGAAAAACAAAAAGGTTGCAATGAAACTTAAAAGTATGGTGAAAAGCTCGAGAAACGAGGCTGACACTTTACGAACAAGTTTAGAAAATGCTAGGAAAGAAATTTTCGACAAAGAACAAACCATGGGGGTACTACGGGAAGAAATGGCGGAGCTTGTTAAAGAAAAAGACAGTTTGGTGGAAAAACTTATGTCAAGGTTAAAGGCATCGGATTTGGATAAAGACGAGTCAATGAAGTCTCTGAGATCTGAATGCGAGGAAATCGTGAAGACAAAGGAAGCTGATTTGAAGAAGAAAGATAAAGAGCTGAATGAGACCATGTCGAGAGCTGATGAACTTAAATCTCAGTTAGATATGTGGAGAAATAGTTATAATGAAGTAAATGAGAAAGTAAACGAAGTTGAGAATGAATTAAACGATGTTAGAAACAATTTGGATGTGAGCCTTGCCGACAACACTAAAACTAAAGAAATGTCCGATCGACGTTTAAACGAAGCAAATGAAACGATTCAGAATTTAAACGAAAGCTTAAGACAAATGACCCAAGACTTTGAGAACAGTGTAAATTCTACAAATAAACTGCAAGCCGATCTAGCCGTTCTGAGAACTAACTTGGACTCAACCGTGTCTGAGAAAGACCACATTATTGACGGTTTGCAAGACGAGCTTCGAACAACCAAAGATACTGTTCAGCGAATCACGTTAAATTTCCAAGAAAAGTCCAAGACGTTAGATGACTTGTGCCAAGAAAGGGAGAACGACGAGGAGAAATTCCGAGAATTCAAAGAGAAAGTCAACGCAAGCCTTGCTGATAAGGATCAAGTTATTCTACAGCTCGAAGAAGATTTGTCGAACGCTAACGAAAGTGTGCATAACGTTTCTCAGAACTTTAAACAAAAGAGTGAGCTTTATGAGAATTTGTTCTCAGAAAAAGAACTTCTCCAAGAACGGTTAAACGAAAGCCAAAAAGAATGGGACAGTAACAATTCGTTGCATCGGGAAGTTGTAGCCGATGCTGGACGCAATCTGGAAGCTGCCACCACCCGAGTAGCGGAGTTATCTTCAAGACTCAACGAAACTATGGAAGCTCTCAAAGGAGAGAAGACAAGAAAGGAAGAGCTCGATGAAATCTCGGCGACTTTACGGAAGGACTTAGAATTGAGGACTGAACAAAAAAGAGAGCTAGAAGATGTTGTAATGAACTTGAATATAGATCTAGAGAAAGCGTTACGTGATAGAGAAGAGCTTCGTCAAGCGTTGAGAGTGAAACAGACTGTGACGCAGGGTTGTGATAATGCTAGGTTTGATGAGGAAATAATTCGAAAGAAGGAAGAAGAGTTGGCTGGTGTTGAAGAAAAACTGGATCAGAAAGAAAAAGAATTGTTACTAGTAAACGAAGAGCTGCTTAAAGAAAAGAGCTTAAATCAACAGTTGGTTCAAGAACTTGAAAAGTCCGACATAACCTTACAGGTAATAAATAATTGTAGAATACACAACAATCAGTCGCTGCGGAAACGTTTTGTAGTCTATTTGCTTCGATATAGTTTACTGTGGTTTCAGTCAGGACAGACAGCTCAACTAAGCAAGTTTGATTCGATCCATTTAATGCTGTCCTTTCAATCCTGCCTTGTTATCTGTTCTACTCTGCTTTGCTTTGCTTTGCTTTGCTTTGCTTTGCATTCATCTCATCTCGTTTCGTCTCGTCCCACTTAGTTGAATTTC
>JAOBAZ010269165.1:0-15024 GCA_026546875.1 Pteroeides caledonicum
ATTCCCAGCTGCGGTTAAGCTGATTTTTCGCTTTTCCCAGTATGGTTTCGCTCACTCGGAGAACAACTTTCACCTTTTTATATATATATATATACGGTAAAATTTAAAAGTTTAGTTCCGCCGTTTAAGCCATTAAACGTCATAGTTAAGCCATTAAACAAGTCGACGTGGTTTAGGTATCTCTCTGTTGTGTAATATTTTCACACATCTTCTTTAATTTCCACCAAACCAAAGTTGTATAGTTGCGTTTTCTGAATGTGTGCATGTGTGTTTGCTCCAGGTTTTCTTCCTGTAGCCTCCAAAATAATTTCCATATGGTATAGTAAGTCCTTCGGGCGTTGGATAAAATTCACATTTAATACCATTTGTTTTATTATATTTAAAATGTACGATACGTAGTAACTGCCATAAAGATACAGTGCAATTTTCACAAGAGTGCTCGGCGACTTTAATCATTCGTACTCTGTGGCAGCGTGAAAGTGGAGACAAGATATCTACTTCTTGATTTGAACCAGTAATAAAATCTTTGTGGTACGCAGGCAAGTGTGGATCAGTGCACGTTAGTAGCCACGTGTCTGTTAGGTTTTGAATTAACAGCATTTCTGCCCTTCCAAGACGATATTGGTCTAAACTGCTTGGATCATCTGAGTTATATGGTTGATTGTGCATTAGCGGAGGAAAATTTCGGTGGTTTCTGAATGTATAGGATTGAACCAATGTCCAAATTTTTCCCATTTTACCAAATTTACAAAGAACTGGGAAAAGAGTGTTGTTGGTTGAAAACAATTTGTATATCTGATTTCCTTTACTGTGAATTATATCCTTGTAGTCAAAGCAAGATCTGACTCGCCACTGACAACGATTACCGTGAAATCCATCCGGGCATTTGCACATGAACCGGCTGAGAGATTGTGCTGTGCTTGAGGGAAGGCATGTTCCACCATTTTTGCATGGGCTGGAGGTTAAACAACAGTTGATTAAGCTGGTGCAGCTATTATGACACCGTTGAGTGGCCTAAAACGAGAATTAATGTATTTATTCTTGTTATACTGCACTTCATTCCACTTTTTAAGTACGTGCTAATTTTTTTTCAGTTTATTTTTTTTTTATATCGATCTCTTTTGTTTCCGGCTTCCTTTTATTTAGTGCTTTTTGTCCACAGGTCATTATAAACTGCTTTTTTTCTGTCCACTTGTCCGCATGTCCGTCCACCGGTCTGCCCGTCCGTCTGGTTGGCTATCAGTCAGTTGGTCGGTCGGTCGGTCGGACAGCACCTTGTTGTACCTAAACTTAAAGACGACGTCGAAGGCACAATAATAACAACAGCTCTCCTAAATTACTTCTGCTGTCACAAGACAAACGGCTCTCCGCAAATTTTGAAGTTGGAATATGTTGGAAAAGAAATTCAACTGTACAACTATGCCCAAGCCTAATGAAGCAGAATACGTATTTGTTTAAAACATTTGATACCGTGGAGTTAAACTTAGAGGAAAACGTACTGTATGCAATATAAGGCTTGAATTATGCCCCATTTCATATGTTGCTGTATGAATTTTTGGAAAACATCAGATAACCGAAAGCTGGAACGATTGCAAGGACGTGCGTTGCGTGCAGTCTTCAATTCCAAATCTGAGACCTATGAACAGCTCCTGATTCGAGCTAAATTACTTACACTTTATAATCGACGACGTCAAGATATATTATAATGATGTATAAAGTTAAAAATGGTCTACTGCCATCTAGCAGCGTATCAGTTTGGATATATACCTGTACAGTCCAGAAATGGTGACTTTAACATTTCTCACAAGTTTCAGACTGTTTAGTACTATAAGATAAGTCAAATCTACTATGAGGTGTCAACTAAGGGCCACGTACTGTATGTGGTCGAAACTATAAGTGCTCAACTTAGAGATCTTCCTACTTTAGAATCATTTAAGACAGATATAAAAACTGGTCTGGCTAGTCAGATGGAGAGTAATGTAAATTGCGGTGATTTATGCAGCTTATAATTAAATAATTTTAATATTTTGGGAAATGGTATAGAAGTAGATGTTCCCAATTGTTTGTAGCTAAAAAGACACAAATCAAGTTATTTATAATCAAAGCTATTAAGCAGAGGTTGACAATTTGAGTAAAACAATCGACTTGCAGTATGTTAAAAGTAATGGCTCAAAAGTTGGTTAATTTGCTATAAGTATGCAGAAATTCCAGTGATGGTTGGCACAGCGCTAACTTCCACCCCGGCTCCACCGTGCCAGTGAATGCCACCAAGTATTTTGTACTTTTTCTTACCTTCATTTCCATTTTAAAATCGAAATAAGCACAACTACTGTCGCTCTGAATATCTCCCGGATGCTCGGTCTTTGTGGAATTACAAAGTAGACATTTTGTTCCCTCGCATATTTGGAACGACAAACAACGACAATTTTTCAAGCAATGTTGAAGGCAATGAGCCATCGTTATCCCTGTTGTCAATTCAATGACCGTTGTATTTAACCAATATTTCGCCGACATGACTTTTCCTTTCAGCTCACGAACTGTTAATGGTGTCTGGGTAATTACCGGTATTGAAAGACCAAGTATTATTGATAGTGAAACAATCTGAACCATTCTAAAAAACAAACAAATACATTTTCATTGCTTTTAGTTACACGAGTTACATTTATATATAAACTATTCTGTACACATATACCGGGTGTCTCAAAAAACGTATCCGTGTTTGAATCTAACTAACATTAACAAGCAAAGTTAGCAAATTGCAATAACTTACATCAGACAGTGAAGGCCTAACTTAGATTTTGATATATGACACATGTATGTTACTTAAACTTAATGTTTAAAGTCTGATGTCATATTTCCGAACGCGAGTGAATTTGGAAATCGCTATATTATATAAATGTTAGTCAAGCATTTATTTTATTCAATGTGTGGTTTGATATGGCAGCCGCTGGCGTACAGATAAATTGCGATGTCGCGAATGCACGTTTTATACGTCAAAACTGTAGATAATAGTTCCATGCGTGTAGATATGGCGTCCGTTCTGAAAATAATGACCAAAAATATTATTGCGAATTCTTTGCTGTGGTACGCCACAGTGACCAAAAATTCTTGCAAAAACTATAGGATGACGGTAAAATACTAAATGGACGATCCTTGTGTCACGTGTGTGACATTCAGAGAAGCAGTTTCTGGTTGTTCAAAACCTTATAGGCTTTACCAACAAAATGAGCACTTAAAAATTATAAGATATTTATTGAGACTTTATCAGCGCACATAAATAATAAACATTTTCATTTCTTGCCTTTGGGGTACCATGAAGTGTGTGACACTCAAGCAAGCACTTTGTGGTTGTTCAGAGCCTTTGGCTTTACCAATAAAATGAGTACTTAAAAATTATAAGATATTGAGTCTTGGGTGAACTCTATCAGCACAAGTAAGTAATACAACCTTTTGTGTAATACAACCTTTTGTGTGTGAACGTGTCTGACTCACAAACATGTTTTCTTGCTAGTTCTTTAAACTAATTAATGTAGTATGTCTTCATTAAACCATATTTTTCCCTAGAAAATCGAGCTTTTTTAAGTATCCATATTAGTAAAGTATAACATAAATAGCTTCATTTAATTAAATCCATAAAAGTATGGAAGAAGTTTTAAAGTTTTTCAATACATAAAAAGCCCTATTTCAAAGAACCACCATAATAATTAGTGTAGTTTTCGTAGAATTTTTGAATATTCTAGATAATAAGGACCTTTGAGTATTTTTTTAGTATTTCTTTGGCATTCCTTTATATGCGTAATAAAACAATTGAGTTTTTGCATAATATCGAGAATTGTCAATGCACTTCGGTGTTGATAATTTTCGATTTCATGTTCAACCTTATCCAGTAATTGTTAATTATCTGACAAATTATATTCGGCTGAGTACTTGATTTCGAGTACTTTGGCCTTTTTATTCTCCAGACGATTTTACTCCGCCAGAGTCAAGAGGTGAGCTCTGAAAATGGGTGACAGAAGTCGGGGTAAATGACCAGATGACAAAAGACAATAGTTGTAATACCAAGGCACCTTTCCACCCGTTAATACCTTCCGTGAAAAATTGTATTACCAAACAAAGCAAACATTAAAGAAGTCCAGTTAAGTTGGTGAAAGATTTAATTAAGTCGCTCGCCCAACAGCTTCTGAGGGACAGACCTGTATACATAATGAATTGGAATGTATGCATGGCCTTTCTAATGTATATTAAGGAAGAGAAGCCGCTTCGCCGAGTCTTACATGTATCTGTATCAACTCCGTACAAGTGTATGTGCTCTACGTCCTCAGTCGGTGACGTCTCATAGGACTGTAGACAAAATCCTTCTGAGAAGAATACTTCTATAGTGCTAGTGGGCGTTTAAAATAAACATTTTTTGTTTCCGTGGGATAATATCGTATAAGACATCTCAATAACAAACCCGTGTTATGACAACTTGAAGTATAATATGAAGTTTAATGAAACGGAAATATTGTTGATTTTACAACAACCTCAAAGTATTGACTTTTTTCCGCCAATTCGTACACCTGCTACATTTCAAACACGTAAACATCAAAATTTAAACTTAAAAAAGTTGCAGAAATCGCTTTTCGTACAACGAGGACCAAAAAGTTTTCTCGTCTTAAATACGCTTGCGCTCGAAATAAATTCGCATCTCAATTCTCAACTAGAATCTTTTGGGAGTGGATATTTTTTCTAAAACACATTATTCATTATGTAAGACAACTTATAACAAGGCTTTTTGTTTTTTATGTTGAATCGCAATGCGACGTCAACATATAACTGTCGTCAACTTTGAACTGGATCAAATCTTTCGAGGGCCAGCGGCTTGCCATTTTGACAATTGCCAAAACCGACGACGTCCCTGCATGGGTCCGGTTGATCGAAGCTAGGCAATGAAATTTCGTGAAACGTTGAGAAGGAAACTTGTTGGAGCGTGCTATGTTGAAATGTTGTTGCTTTTTAACAGAACTGTTGTGAATTGCTTCATTTGTTAATAGAATTTGTTAATTTTCAACGAAAACTGTGGATTCTAACACACTAAACTAGAGCAGTGGGTTAACGTTTAACCCTGGGTTAGCGCCAACCTGCCTTTGGACAACTCAGCCACTGACACTGTTCGAAAAAGTCAAAAAGAACGATATCGAAATCAAAAAACGGTAGGGGAAAAACGTGCGGCCATGTTACCCGTTGTCAACTAACTCTCATCAATTCTTATTCTCGTTTCATCGGGGCAATTGAAAAAAACTTTCATTCAAGCTTCGAATTCTCAACTCTCGTACTTGTTTAACTCAGGGTTTGGTATCAGGTTTGGCGTTTCACCGAAACCCCTTTGGAGTTTCTCCGGCGTAGCCCTGGGATGCACCCTGGTTGATATGAAGTATTAGTGGAATACCCGCTATTATATATACCCGCGATTTTACTTTAACTAAAGCAAAGGGACAGTTATTAACGCTTTTGTACAACGGTTTCTCAATAGATGGCAACGAAATATCCTCTAGCTGTAATACAATCATGTTAGTGAACGTTAAGTGTTTATCAACCCTTAAAATAACAGATTTACCTAAAATTCTGGAAGACACTATTAGACATCTTGAGCAAGTTGCTTTTTTAATACCAATAGGGTTGGCGGGAACTTAATTAACGACCTGTGCGCCTCCACGACCAGCTTTTTGTCGATCTTTACTTGGCAGATGTTTTTGAGTACCTATCCGTCACAAAAACATACAAGGCAGGTTTTTAATTTACAGATAAGATCATGTCGCACGCCCAAACTGGAATTTTTTACAACTTGGCGATAACGCGCTTTGACTAATTTTGCCAAGTTTCGTGAGCCTCGCCTTACGAATCTTTGCAAAACTGTCATCTAGGAAACTGGATGACATTTTTGCTCTGTTTTTCTCCACGATTATGAAAAGTATAATGCACAGTTAAGCCAATGTGTTTTCAGCATTAAAGGCCACTACAAGTTGATCTTTAGTTTCTGGTCTTGCGAACGCACCCTTTATCAGGAAATGATTATTTTCAGTGGCGTAGCCAGCCTGACGATTTTGTCACGATATGTAAATTTCGAATTATTATAATTATTCGTGTCTTTAGAAATTTCTTGTTTTCACAGTCAATGAACACCAAAATATTAGCATAGCGGGACAAATCTTCAGGCTGGCTACGTTACTGATCATTTTAGGTCTATTTTAGTGTTAAGAAGCGTTTTCCAAGCACTTGAAAACCTTCGAGAGGACCATTACATCAAAAATGTTAACAGTATAAAGTTATTGGTGTAAGTACCAATGTAGTATAGGTCTATGTTCTCTTTTGGTCATAGAGCCGCGATGGGATATTTTGAAATGAAAAAAGGTAATTATCATAGTTAATGAAATTCTTATGATCTGTCATGCATGCCAATTTGGTAGTAATCTAATTCAAGTTTTGTTATGACTTAATATACGGATATAGCTGTCATGAGAACTAACGAACTCTGTACAGCGGCAAACAAAGATGGGAAACAAAAAGGCGTTAAACAACAAAATATGTCTTTGACACACGTTCATTTGGTATTTACTTTGCTGTAAAATTGCACATGTCATTACAGCAACTTTATGGGATTTGATATTCCACAACACAAACTTGATTTGTTTCATTTGTTTTTGACATACCGAGTGGCCACAAAATAACCGTTGGTGTAATACAAAACTCTATAATTTCTATGCCTCTATGTTAAAAATTCTGTTAAGTACCATGTTGTTATATTTATAGCGTATGGTTATGGTTTTAACACACTACACGTTGTTTTCCAATAAGTTACTGGTATACAACGACTTAACAATTCCAATAATTTTTTATGTACAGCGACATTCATCAAAGCATGACTTATTTGCATTAAAACTATATTGTAGTGAAAGCCAAATTTAGATTTTTTGAGCAAATTTAGATTTTTTTGCTCGGTAAACGGCGCCGGTAAAAATTTATTGCAAACATATTTACTGTAGAGGATGAAGTTTATATGGTATAGCCTCACTATGGGGTTAGGGTAAGGGTTTGGATCAGGTACCAGCTGTCCGTCCGCGTCGAAAGAAACAGCGGACCAGAAAGTAAAGACCAACTTGTCAGTGGTCCGGTCATGGACGACCATCTATTGCAAAAAGTCGAGAGTTTAGTTAACATTTTTAATAAAGAAAATATAATTCAATAATAAAAGAAGTCCCAAAACGATGTTGAAATTTTTGCTGACTCGTGAAATAAATGATAACGGGCTAGGTAATTGATGTTGATCGAAAGAACAAAGTATCTTCCTGTTGATTTATTGATGGTGAAATGTAGAAGGGTAATAACTTATATCATTTTGTCTACATTTTTCATTGTGTAGATGAGAAATTAGATCAAAACGGCCAAAACGATACTAACGCTTAGCAAGTACTTGTGTTTGATAAATTGTAGAGGAAAGCGAACAGAAAAACTAGGAGGCGAGGAAAAAATTTTTAACGGAAATCCGTTTTCTTTGTGATCGGAAATTGTGCTGTGGGATATCCTTTGTCTATAAAGTTTTCAAGGAAGCGACAAGGTGTTCAAATTGATCGGACTAATTATTAGACCTGTTAAGAAATATTAAAAAAGTTTCTCTCTAATGAGTTTTGGTTAATAACGACAAGGAAATGTCGCATGTATATTTCTAAATTCTTTTCTAATAACCTACAACATTTCTTTTGCAAAGGAAAATATATGTTTCTTGTCCTGTCGTTTTGCTTATACATGGTGATAATCATGGTCGGATCCAGCACTAGTGCACGAAGTTTGCAAAACATGCATAACATTGATGTGTTGTTACAGGTGTAATTATTGCTTTAAAAGCCTTCTCGTACGGAATAAGTCTGAATTTTGCGTTACGATTTAAAACGGAATGTTCAAAAGGTATGTTAAACGTAAAGGACTCTTCATACGAGAAATTGTGCGAAAATGTGTCAAAAATGTGCGAACGTTTTTTTTGTCGTTGTAGTATATACAAAACGAGGAAGGTGTTGGGTTGTTATAATTCGCCCAAGTTTTAATTTAGATGTTTTCACATGTTAAGAGTTTAGCAGGTGAACGAGATAGCGGAAAAACTCTAGAGTTTTAGGTCGCTATGAGGGCAACGCCATTTTTGTTTTCATAATACCTTCGAGTTACTAGGCAACTAGTCAAAACATGCAATTGTTATATGAACGACTTAGGATGTTATCCCAAATGCCCGAATACGATAATTTCTTGTGTGAGTGTAGAAAATTCTTTTTTGTTTTTCTTATGTTTGGTTGTCAATCTTAAGGTAATGTTATTCCGAGGTGTTACTTTACAATATATCGCGATTCTCCTCAATCTCAGGTGTTAGTTGGTGCATGGGTGGATACATGGATGAATGAATGAGTGAGTTATTTTTTACTTTTCAAGATGGTTCAGATTGTTTTACTATCAACAATTCTAGCTCTTCGAGTATTGCTAACTAGTGAGATACAATTCATTGTTCACGGCAAAAAAGGTAAAGCTATGTCTGAGCAATACATCTTAAATTCAAGTATTGAAATAGCATCAGGAATGACGATGGCTCATTGTCTTCAGCAGTGCTTGAAAAACTGTCGTTGTTTGTCGTTTCAAATATGCGATCAAACAAAGTGTCTTCTTTCTTATTCCACAAAAGACGAGCATCCTCTAGGCTTTCAAAGCAACCGTCATTGTGTGTATTTTGAATTTAAAATGGAGAAAATGAAGGTAGGAACAATAAGGTACATATGTTGTATTTGTCAAAATGGTCATTAAATGGCTGTTAATAAAAAACTATAAGCTCATGGCTGACAGACAGGCAGACAGACGGACGGACGGACAGACAGGAAGGCAGACAGGCAGGGGCCGACGTATGGAAAGTAGAAAGGGAGGGATGATGGATGGATAAATGGGACGGAGAGAAAAGAGTGAGAAAGCTAGTGGATGGGATGGATGGGATGAATGGGTGGATGGAAGGATGGTCGGAAAGGAAGGGGGTGGTAGGGTGGCAAGAAAAGAGGGAGTAAGGAGGAAGGGTGAAAGGATTAGAATAAGAACAAATACTAACAAACTAGCACGAAGGAAATGAGTACGGTTAAAAGAGAATTTTCGTTTTAGGGGAGTCAGCTGTGTCAAAAAAGTTGTGCCAGCGTAGTCAATTGTTGTTCAACATCTAATCCGTGTGAAAACGGAGCGACATGTCTAGCTTCTCACTCAGCACAGCTTTTGAGCCGATTTGTGTGCAAATGCCCTGAGGGGTTTCGCGGTCAGCGTTGTCAGTCGCAAATTAGATCTTGCCGTGACTACAAAGATATAATTCACAGTCAAGGGAAACACATATTGAAAGTGTTTTCAACCAACAACACCCTTTTGCCAGTAGTTTGCAATTTTGACAGGAAAGGAGAGAAAATTTGGACATTGGTTCAATCGTATCAATTCAAAAACTGTTGGGATTTTCCGCCCTTAATGGAAAACCAACCATATAACTCCGATGATCCAAGAAGACTGGAGAAGTATCGTCTCCCAAGGGCAGAAATGTTGTTTGTTCAAAATGTCACCGACACGTGGTTAGTGATATGCTCTGATCCTCACTTACGTGCGAACCACACGGATTATATGACCGGCTCAAACCAAGAAGTTGATATCTTGTCTCCACTTTCAAATTGCCACAGAGTTCAGAGGATCCAAATCGGTGATAATTTTTGCGACAATTGCACTATATCTTTATGGCAAAATTATTATATATTGCATTTTAGCTATACCAGTGGTGGGAAAATATGTGAATTTTATCCAATTCCCGGAGGAGTTGCGCTGACATATGGAAAATATTTTGGGCATTTCTGGTGGACATCGAATTCGCACAGATGCACGTACTCTAAAAGTGCATTAAACGAACTTTGGTTTGGAGGAAATTAAAACGACTCCCCACTGTTATTTTATGGGTGCTGAATCAACTTAGAACACAGAATCACTCCATATTTGGAGTACTTGTCACTCCATATTTGCACTCAGTAGTGAAGTGAAATTCACTTTTTGAGGGAGCTAGTACGAAGTCGGTAGGGTAAAATACATTCTTTAATTCTGGAGTTAAGCGAATTCCATACCAGGCGTTGAAATAACCCACTTTAGAGTAAATTTCACTTCACTGCTGATTGTAAATATGGAGTAAAAAGTACTCCAAATGTACAGCCGTTCTTTACCGTTTTTATTCACTCCATTTTTGCAGTAGATTCAGCACCTATAAATAACAGTGCATATGATCGCTGCAATCGCTAAAAAATTAGTTAAGCGATCGCCGCGATCACACCTGAATCGCTAATGTCGCTGAGATGAATCATGTTTTAAAAAAGTACAATATACATTTGGCGCAAGTCAAACGAATTGTTAGAGTTCATGGGCCACTTTTTTGTTCTTACAACTTTTGATGTGATATTGTAACGTTTTTACAACGGAACAGAGTATTGACTTTCTAATTTGAGATATTAAAGCAATAGATGTTTAATATCGTGAATTTTTCACTTAATTCTCGCTAAATTAAACGAAAATTTATTCAACTTTTGCTTGAGCTATTGCCTTCACAATTCCCTGAACCAAATCGAGGAACATGTAAGCTCTTTATAAATTTCAAATTCCCGTTTAGTAGCCGATGAGCAAAACCTTCTAACACCTTCTGCACTAACGCGATAGGTTTTGCTATACCCAAACGATCTTGATAATACCACTTGGCATAATAATTTAATAAATATCACCAGGTTAGCGATTTTTTACAGTTATTTTTGTGATGATGTGACCTATTAGTTCACGTCAGCCTTTCTGTCTATATTGGCTGTGCGCGCGCAAGTAAATCAATATTAATTAAAATTCTCCTTGATCATATACATTGTGAATTAATTGGCAAGTGAAAGTATAGTACAAATAAACGTTTTTTTATAAAGGGTTTTCCATTTGAATGTGGTATCCTTTCTTTACTTTAAGATGAAATTTGGTATCAGCAGTGTCTGTTATTTGAAAGCACTCCTGTGTCACTCATATGTCATGAAATATTTCACGTTATTTATCGCTTTACTTGTGCCGGATGTAATACCCAGTACATCTCCAGACCAGAATAAATGAGCCAACACTCTCACAATTAATTTCCATAAGTTTGTTCCTACGGAGGAGGGGTGTTGAGAAATAAGACCACAATGAACTTTTGAAAAGAATCCATAATTTCCTCATTGTAACTAATACCACCCCCATAGAAACAGCATAATTTAAGGAAATTTCCTTAAAAAGTGAGAACAGTGAAATGAGCACCTACACCATGTATGTGCGTGTGTGTTTTAAGACGGTTTTGATAAGTAATATGGAGCAGTGCCAATGGTGGCATTAAGAGCAGTTTTTTGGTCGCGTACAGGAGTTTCGCGGTAGAATTTTGGGGTCAGTATCACAAGAGGATGTTATACGTTAACTAGTCATAAATGTATATAGCGGGTTTGGTTTTACGGTGATGAGAAGGGAAATGGCGAAATACTGCATTTCTTGCCGCGAAGGGAGAAATTTCCATGTTGTTGCATGGACGCATATGTAAATGTAAATGTTGGGTTGTTCCGCCAATGGAAAAACTCCGCAGGATCCGCCTGCCTATTGTAAAGGGAAAGGGAAAGTTATCCTTAAAAGAAAAGAAATGAAACAATTTAACGGATTGTTGCGCAACAAATTTAATAATGATAACAACGAAACATTCGATCTCTTTTTAATCTAAATTATAATTAGTATTATGCAAAATGCTATTTCAAATATAGTATTTTGTTCAGTCTCTTCCCTTCCTCTGCCTTCTTTGTTTCGTTCGTTTTGTTCATTTCTTTGTTCGCGTATGTATCCATTTGGTCATTCGTTTGTTTCCATAACGCCCGCAGACTCCACTTAATCTTGACACAAGTTCATTTGTCGAATGGGAAGTTGTAGGATTGAATAAAATGGTTAAATACTACTAAGTTAACCTTTGTGTGATATTTTAATATTGTTTGACATGATAAAAATATATAATTTCCATTTTACCGCTTAATGAGCGGTGTCGCGACATGAGAACTATATATTAGTTTTACTTCTGATTTTGCTCTGTTTATTAATTTTACATGGTGTCAATTGAAAAACTCCTTAAAGCTTGAATATCAACGAGTTGTGATAGTGTATAGTTTAAGTTAAGTACTTGTCAATTGACCCATGTGCTTAGTCTAAGTGAGCTAGGTGTTGAAACCAAACATTACACTAAAAAGACATACTATGCCGTTACTAAATATACTTGGTTGGTATTTATTAGTACCAGCTGCCTGTTTTATGTACTCATGTAAACATATTTTATGTAAAGTGGATGCAATTTGGTTATAATGACGGCCTTGTACGGATGGCACCGGAAACATTAAGATGTGTGTAATTGCTGCCTCGCGTCAGTGCTTAATTAACCTTCAGGTATACGTGTTTTCTTGATGCCGGGGGAGTATTAAGATTTAAGTTGTGCGATGTCCGCGAACGACGTGCATTTCTTTGTGGAACTCGCCTAGCTGAACAATTAAACCGAACTGTTGTCGGATTTTTATAAGTATTTAGGTATAAGTGTTGCTTTATTTCTTTAAAACAATATACATCAAGGTTATGAACGTTTCAGCGTTCACTCTAGAGGAAACCAATGTGTTTTTATATATGAGTTTATGGGAATTTTAACAGAGCAAAATATTCCAGTGAAAAATTGGTCGTCAGTAACACTTTATAATGTGTTAGTATAAGGAGACAATCTTAACGTAAATGCTATGAATAGTGGCTACTTTTAGGCACAGGTGTGGACTGTGGAATCATTGTAGATAGTTTGCCCAAAGTTGTTGGTGTTTCATTTTTGAAATTAAACGGCGCTTGTTTAACGTATAAAATTGCGTATCAAACTGCACCAAATGCAAATGCTTATCGTTCCGAAAACGGAAAAACGCAACGCTGTTCCCACATCTATTTTGACAATCTATTTACTGCACACTTTAGTCTTTGGCGTCTTTGGTGCACTTTTATAGAATCCATACTTTTAAACTGCAAGTGAAGTTAACAAGACTTAGATTTGAGGGCAGCCGAATATTTTGCTATAATGTCAACAATGAATTTCTGGCAACTGGGATCATGGCGGTAAATTGCTGTCAAAGTTCAAGAATTTATTTACATTCATTTATTTACATTTGCACTAGAATGTGCAAATGGATAACAAAACAGAAAATTTAAACGACAAATTTCTAAAATTTATATTCTATTAAAAACATGGGCTATGGTGTCATCGGTACACATTCGAATCGAGTTGACTTCTTGTCTTGAAAAGCGAAAAGAGCAACGATGGTTAAACACCGTTTTTTTCACGATTTTTTACCTTATAAATGTTTCATTTTTAACTCGTCTTGACGCGGCTTCCGAATTTCCGTGTCATTCACAAATTAAAGAAGATCTTGATAACGATTCTTTTAATTAGGAAATGCGTGCGATGTCCTGCGTTGACAAAACCTTCAGGGTGATATTCTTGCCGTGATTATTTACAAATTAAAAATGATTTTAATAATGAAGCTTTTAATTAGGAAAAGCAAGGCAGTGTCCCGGTGTTCAGTCACAAAGGGTGAGAGAGCTAAATGCAGATGTTTTTAGGTTTTGGTGCTCTAACTTGTCAATAAAACAATATCAACTACAATAATATATACACATATCCATCACCAGTCTCAAAGTAATACAGGACTTTTATATGACTATATACGAGTTCCATGACTTTTAGTTTCGTTACTTTCACATTAGTGTGCAAGTAGTCCGACGCCATATTTCGAGTTCGCATGGCAACATACTGCGCATAGAAATTAAATTTTTTTTTGAGTTTTTTCATGTATGAACAGTAGTGTGAGTGTATGAAGACAGACGGCAAGATAAACACAAGAACAAAACTGTTGAAAATATTCAGGTAAGTATTTTACAAGTGACTAAATATGTTGAATTCTGCGTTAGCTCATGCGTAAGGGAGACATTCTTCGATGTTTTGCCTTAAAGTTAATACAGTTTGTCTTACGAAAAATATTACTCTGACAAGAATTGACACATAGTATCTTTTAAGATTAACGGGAATTTTTAAGAAGTATTAAATTTTGTTTTTTTGACTTTGAAGATGCATTGTTTGTTTCAAGCGCTGTCTGTCACGTACTTTCGAGATATTTGTTTTTGATTTTGACAGCCATTATTTCAACTTTAAATACAACCATAAATTTGATGCAAAATGGCCGTTCGAATGTTACATTAGCGGCTACTTTTGGACTTTGTCTGGCGTTATACCAAAACGACAAAATATTTTGCTGAGTTGCAGTAAAACGGCCACTTACTACTTGATAGGTACGAAATATTGAATACTCGATACAAAACGTTTGCTTAAATGCAGCATTTCAGTAATCTACACACCGGGAAATTTCACAAGCCGCAGCGGATATACATTCGAACAAGCTTGGCGCAAGACTAGTTATAAAGTTCTAACAAGGCTGTTATTTAGTTCAAGTTTCTACAGCCTTGTGGATGTCAGGTTGTTAGCAAGCTAATGACTGTGGGATGATATCAAGTTGATAAAACAACTTGTAACAAGGTTGCAGGATTAAACAACTTGTTATCAACGTGATAACAATTTGCTGCAGCTTGTCAATAGAACTAGTCTGGAACAAGGCTTGCGAACGCATCTCACATGCGACTGGTTACTGCGACTTGTACTGAGCAAGTTGGTAACGGGTTGTTGCAACTTGTGCGATTCTACGTGTGTAGTTGGTACAGTACTTTGCTATTTTGACATACTTCAAAATGATTTCGTTGTGTGTAACTGACGGCTTGAAATTAACACCAATCAGACCAGTAGCGTAGCCAGCCTGAAGATTTTGTCCCGCTATGTAAATTTCGAATTATTATAATTATTCATGTCTTTAGAAATTTATTGTTTTCACAGTCAAT
>JAOBAZ010269276.1:0-15024 GCA_026546875.1 Pteroeides caledonicum
TATATTCATTCCAATACTTATCAAAGGAATGTACAGCGACTTAGTATTAATTGCGGCACTTTTGACTGAATAGAACTTGAAGGGATTTCCGAGAGCAGCGTGGCCGCTTCCTTAAAATAGTAAAGGCAAATTATGTTCTTTACCAAAATAATTTTCTTTAGTCTGGTAGTCATGCAATCACTATTGCCGTTGGAAACATGGACCTTTCAACTTTCCAAATTTGCAGGTCTCGGTCACGTAATAGTCATCATGATAATTGACTAAGCTTGCAACAACTGGTCTCATGGATCTAATGTGATATAATAAAATAGGTTAATGTAACGTTGTAATTTGGTAATCAGTGGTTCATTGGCTCTGCTTGCTAGTTGCAGTAGCTACAACTGCAATAACATCAGTTATCTTTGTTTATATTAATTTAGACCTTTTATAGCTATATATAGCTTAATTTGAAATCTGAAAAATACTGACACGATAGGAAGCTGTAAAACAGAGAACATCGCTGAGCCTCGCACATCGCGATTAAAAATATTAGGTATTTGAAATGTTGCTTCCTGTTCTTGAGCGTACAAACAGCTGTCGTAAATCTTTATAGTGGCTTGTGTCCGTTATTTCCACGATATCCGCTTTTGTTGAAGAACATGTTTCATTTATATATTATCTTTTAAAAGAAATATTTTAAATGTGTAAATATTTTGCACAAGTTTTTTTAAAATTTATGTCGCAAAGTGTTTTAATACAGCTATTTAAAATTTCTAAAATGCTGTACGTCCACTCATGGTAGATATTCCTTTATATTGTAAACATATATACAAACACAGAGCTAAGGATGGGGATTAATTAATTCAATTGTACATGTAAAGAACTAAAAAGCTCCTTACTAATAATCAGCATATTTCAAAAATATCAGCACAAACGTTTTCTTATTTTATATTTGCATGGCTTCAAATAAATGTCGGGTTGCAAACAAAGCAATTGTTTAGATAAGATGAATTACAAACGAAGTTCAGTGGGTTTATTATGAAGTGGAGTTTCCGCCAAAATACAGTCTTTGTAATTAGTTTTAAAATTGTCTTCCAATGCAGCATGCAACCTTTTCTATCGAACATTGCCAATTTTGGTTATGGTTATGATCTCGCACTTCGTGAGCTCGTGCTTGCACTCTCTATTTCAAAGATTGTGTACTTACGTTTTCTTATACTAGCTGTTAGGTTGTTAACGATGTCGGCGTGGCAATCGTATCTCATGTATGCAATCGAAAGTACCCCTAGCAATGTAATGTATGGAAAGTATCTAATGTTTTCGCAAACTGGGAAATGAAATGTACCAACTCCCAAAATCAGCGAAAAATCTAGGGTTCAATCCTCGCATGATTGCTGTTATTTTTATAAATTTTAAAGCTTTTCTCTTCGTGGTACTAATTTGGTTTAACTTGCTAATGACATAATAAGTACCTCATAGTTTAAATTAGGTTTTGAGTTTAGATTTGGATTAGGTTTTGTGTAGGGTATACGATAGACTTCTGGGATTGGCACGCTTTCGATTTCTCACCGAATCAACAGTCCATACTAGAAAAGGTAAGGCTGCGATCTTTGAGAAACAGAGTGGAAGCACAAGCCCACGATGGGCAAGCTCATACCTCGACGTAGACCTTCCCGCCACAAAATTTAGGAAATATTCGACCCTGCGTTGTCTTGAAACAACAGGTTGCGCGCATTTGTATTTCGCATTGTGTACGCGCTTGCCATGTGCAATGTTCCACTTCCATTTGTAAAAGTACAATGTTTCAATGTTGCATTGAGTAGATAGCTTTTAGATAATTAGACTGGAAATGTTGTATGTCACATTACGAAAAAGACAATTTTGAAGCTATGACGCCCAAAACATTGGCTTTGGGCAGAAGTTGCACTCCTGCTAGCCATTTCGCTCAAAACGCGAGGAAGTGGTAACAAGTTTGGAAATGGTGAAGGAAGGATCTATGAAAACTCCAGGTACGGCCAAAGCATTTTAATTGCGATGGGCTGTTTTTCCAAAATCTACCGACAAAAGCTAA
The DNA here is from genome assembly GCA_026546875.1 of Pteroeides caledonicum. NCBI lineage: Eukaryota > Metazoa > Cnidaria > Anthozoa > Scleralcyonacea > Pennatulidae > Pteroeides > Pteroeides caledonicum. The sequence goes on from JAOBAZ010269276.1 coordinate 2,051, forward strand.
TAAACGAAATACTTTGCGAATGGAATGACAGCGATGCAAAATAGTCTAAATTAATCAATGGAATCTTTGATGGTTCTCCGACAGTATTACTGAAATTAAAAGCACTATTAAGCACTACATTACTGACCGGAATGATTTCCAAAACAGACCAACTGGATTGACTCTAACCAAATTTTCGACCAAAAAGTGCGGATAAACGCGTTTTACGCCCCACACCCCCGAGCGGTACTTGATGGAAAATATATATTCTGTAGACAAAACCATTTGCAAATTTAATCGCAAAATAGGCTTGAGAATGATCAACATGCCCACAGATAAGACAAATCTTTGCAGACAGAAAACACTACAGCGGACAAACTGAACAGACGGCAAATATCCAAACACTAATTTGTGCCATAAATAGAAAACAATTGTTTGTCCCCAGTCTAACAAATATCTTTATAGCGCTATCAGTAATATTTAACATTAGTGTGCGCACAGTTTATTAAAACGGACGTCTAAAAACAGTGCATATTAGTCGAAACTCGGATAAAACATAACAATAGCAGCTTTTTAATGATCTTGCTTCATGTCCTTTGCAGTTTAAAGAATAACTGCTTGTAAAGAGATGCGCTCTGTTTGTCTAAGAATTGAGTGCTTGACGCGACGTTTTTGACTCAGTTACCTGCCTGACTCAAGACTCAAGTGCTATTTTTCTTGTTCGATAAATTTCGAACAATACGTTGAAAACTATTTAGGACGCATTTTTGGAAGCATTTAGTAATTTTAAAAACATTCAGGATTTCCGTGTTAATCTGCTTTTTGACGCCGGTCAACCTTCCCTCATTTGGTCAGATAGACAGTCACTAACAATAAGCTCCCAATGGACTTCCGTTTGACCAAACTGCGCAGTTATAATTGACTATTTCGAAACATTTTTTACAAAATGCGGAAAATGTTCTTGCACGAGCTTAGACCTCAATATTTAAAAACTCTAGATCTGTTGCCAATGGAACCTGTTCCTGATCTTTCATCTTTCAAGACTGTATTTGTTCTACGTAAACCGACTTCAGACATTCGGCGTTCAGCAACAAAGTAAAACATTCTCAACTAGAAAGCATTCTCAAATTTTAATAAAAAAACACACGGAGAAATGTCGTTGTCGGTTGAAAGAAAGCTATTCAAAACATGTTTAGTTTAGCAATTCAAAAACGCAAGCACACGGATGACGCAAACATTTAGCTATAGAAAGTTGGCAATAGTGCAACAGGACATGTTTCAATATAATAGTTCTAACTTTTTACGGTATTCTTGACAAGCAATGCCAAGAGAAGAATATATCAAGTAGTTTGAAATCAGTTTGGTATCTATGATCTTAAATTCAACAAACATCCAGGAAACCGAAATACAAGAGTTCCAGGCGTGCCTGGAAGTGGAGTGATGTGCTCGATTTTGTCTAGGAATTGAGTGCTTGACGCGACGTCCTTGACACAGTTTACCTGAACGACTTAACTCCCTTAAGTGCTATTTTTCATGTTCGATTAATTTCGAAAAATACGTCAAAAGCTATTTAGGGCGCATTTTTGGAAGCATTTAGTGATTTTAAAAACATTCAGTTTTCAGATAAACTAACATTTGATCAGAAAACACTCTCAGTGCGTTTCAGCAGCGTCTCCTGACCTAATTGTCTTAACGACAATGAGGTTAGATTTATCAGGAAAAGATCTGGGGTATAGATTTAGTATCCATGACGCTTCAGTATCTCGCGCTTTTCTGGATTTCCCTGTTATTCTGCTTTTTGACGCCGGTCACCTCTCATCATTCGGTCAGATAGAGAGTCACTAACAATAACTTTCCTGTGGACTACCGTAGTAGTCCATAGGGAAGTAATAGAGATTGGGGCTATAGGAACAGTTTGGGTTAGCCGTCGTACTGACTTTTATAACTAAGCTTCTGCATTCACTTTTCGATAGATCCATTGTCCTGATCCATATAACTGTTTTATAATCTAGTGAATAAATTTTGGGGAACTATCCATGATCTTGGGCTTAGTGAACTATACATGGTCTGTTCAATCAAGGCCATATCAAAGATTCGAGACACTATAATAGTACCATTATCACCTTCCTATTCTCCAGTGACCATATGCGTACGAGCTGATTCCGTCGTCTTAAAGATGCTCAAGTGTGCTAATGTATCTTACATGCATACTAAATTTGCTACCGGGTGAAAGGCTTGGGCTTTCGGATTTCACTTGAAAATAGATAGTGTTGAGTTTACCTTTATTAATTCCACTTAAATTTATAGTGCGTCCTATTGGGAACATAAAGCACATGCCGCTAGAGACACCAACGTCGCATAATGTATTATACCTATCTCCCAGAGTGATTATACTTTCTGTGTCATACTTTAAACTCTCTGAGTTCACACCATTATTTATAAAGTATCTTATTCCTCGTCCTGAAGATCCACTGTCTTATACTTATCTCCCAGAGTGATTATACTTTCTGTGTCATACTTTAAACTCTCTGAGTTCACACCATTATTTATAAAGTATCTTATTCCTCGTCCTGAAGATTCACTGTCAGAGTCGCAAGCTATGCTTACAATTTCAATAACAGTGTGTTTGTTTACATAAGGTATGAATGGTGATCTTTGAGACCACTCTTTATAATCAATGGATTTGAGTAAGATGTGCTAAGCCCAGAGTATAGTCTAGGCAAATATCTTGAAAGAATAGCTTAGGACCTCTGTCTGTGATATAGTTACTAAGTTGAAGTCTTACATCTTCAGTGTGTGATCTAGCATCCTCAACATTGTCTTCGTAGCCATAGAGTAAGCTCGTTATACACTACTCTTTGTTTTGATTGCTGTCAGGCTCTTTATGATCATCATCTTTCTGACTTGTCTTATGGGTAACAATATGTCTTCCTACAGTTAATCCACCACTTACTAACCCTAAGAAAGGAAGGTAAGGTGTTATTTTGTCTAAGACAGACCTAATATCCCTTTTTAGAAGATCGTCATTTTTAAGGTCTTTGCTAAGCTCTTCGCTACTGTTGATAGCATCGAGTCCTCCTAGGAAGTCGGCAAACTTAGAGACAATTACATCGAATAAAAATTCGTTAGCCTTTTCCAACCTGATCCGTTCGTACTCTCTATATGCCTTTTCTATAGAACGTTTGCTTGCTTTTTTTGCTATACTACCATCTTCACTAAGGCGTATTAATTCACTTCTCATAGTTTCAATATCAACCCCAACTGGGTTTGTCTCTTGTATGGTGACACTTTCATCTGGTATGTTGACACTTTCATCTGGTATGTTGACACTTTCATCTGGTATGGTGACACTTCATCTTTAGTTAATTCTTCTATAGCATCATCGATTGACTTCTTAATATCAATGTTCTTTTCGGTGTCTACGATAACTGTCTTTGGCTTAGCGCTACGTTCGCGGCGACGTTCTTTGGGCATTATATAGTATGATATGTTTGGGGCTTACATAATGCGGTGACCATATGGGTGTCTTTCCAACCTTGAGTATCGTTTTCCTTTTATTAAGCGGCAGATCTCAGCCTCTTCCTTAGTGACCCCTCATATTCATCACAAATGGTCTTCATATCATGTCTAGATGGGTTACAAAAAGTGGTGAGACGTGCTATATTTTCACAAAATGGCTTCGATATACTTGTCAATTGCTGAGTTAATACTATTATGCTCAACCCATAATGTTTAGCACTGAAGGCTAAATTAACCAACTCACTAGTGCGATTCTTCACATCATTTCCACTAGCTCAGTCATCAAGAATGATCAGGCTATTAGTTCCCTTGTACAAATCTGTGACAATTCTCAGTATAGCATCAACTTGGCTTTGCTTGCATTCTATGGGAACAATATTTGGATCCTTGTTAATGACTTAGACTCAATATACGTCTTATTCCATGAGAGAGTCGGACATATAATTACTATATAATCGAAAAACCCCTTATGATCCTTGCTGATCGTATTAAGGAGATACTTTGTCTTGCCACATCGGGTCATTCCCACTACTAACATATTAAAAGGTGGTTCCATATACAATACGAAATGATCTAGTACTGAATTGACTTCAAGTCATTGTTAACTAGATTGAGGATAGCATCACTTAATACGTATATGTGACACCTCAGAGTACCAGAGTGCGCTCTTTTAGTGACTTGGATGAGTACACTATTTTGAGTTGATAGGAGTTTTAACCCATTGCCCACCACATCTTGGTCTTTATTACGTCCGCCATGATATTAGACAAGATCTTTCCATAACAGCTTTTGCCTTTTTGGTTCATCACGTGGGTACTTCATGTAAACCTTAAGCGAAACGAGGCAGGTCAGTGTTTCTAAAAAATTGCATGGTGATATATATAATAGTAATGTCCAACATATCTAAGTTTGAAGTGGCCAATAACAGTTTTTTGAAATTAATGTACTGGGTATTTGAGCAGAATGTTCCAACAAGATGTTAAAACAAGATGTTAGCAAACATCGATGAAATACAAAACAATGCACGAATGGCAACAGTGAAGTTTCAAAATCTTCACTTAAACGTGTTTATTTCACAAACAAGTTTTGTGACCCCCAATGTTTTTTCATTAAATTTTTCTTAACTTATTTATGATAAAAAAGCAATTTAGAAAATTACACAGACCCATATTTATCTATGTGCTAAAACAGGATTTTGTCCAAACGTTTTTTGATAATTTCTTTATTGCCCACAAATTAGGAAAACAAGTTTTAGATGAAAAAGGTTTGGATCACCGAACTTGCTTATCAAATAACTATACTCATGGTAATTTGCAATCAATTTGAAATGTAACGTCACTGTTGTTATGGTAACGAGTTATAAACAACGTTCTTAAATTAATATATATTCTAATGAATCTTTAAAATCTCCAAGTCAAATGTTTAAGTAGCTGATTAACAGTTCTTTCATATCTTTTCTCGTTGTCGAGATATTAACTTAAATATTCAAATATAAAACTGTGACGTCATTGTGTACTGCAAAGTTACATATTAGAAAATTAGCGCATATCTTTACGATTAATTGATGAAATCACTCGAAACTTTGCATGTTAACACATACAACTAAGTGTAACAGCACTGTGCAGGTTTTATGGTTGCTATGGTGAACTGTTAGATTTCAGACTTTATAGTTTGCAAAGCATAATTTTATATTTGCTCTTTATTGGCAGTTGTTTTCAACTTTGTACTGTTTAATTAAGGGTATTTAAAATAGACAATTGCGTGTTGGAAATCACGAAGTCTAAAATAAAGTGGTTTATGATAGCAACCATGAAACGTCCATAGTGTTGTTTTATGTAATTATGTGTATTTACATGCCAAATTTTGAACGATTTCATCGATTTATCTATTTCTAATATGTAAACTTGCTGCGCGCAACCAACGACGTCACATTTTCACATTTGAATACTTAATATCTAGACAACCAGAAGAGATATGAATTAACTGTCAATTAATTATTCAATCATTTCACGAGTTTTTTCAAATAATACCATAATCAGAATAGCAAAAATTTTGTTGCACAGGCACTTTAAGCTCCCCGGCGCTTAATACATTTCTGAGGTGGTTGGGGTTGCGCCACTGAGCTATATATTACGAGGAGAGTGCTCTGATTTAAAATTACTTGAGACGAGTGTCCGATTTTTAATGGTGTAAGGATACATGTAATTGAGGGGGGCATTGGGGGGTACACAAAACCGTAATACCGCACAAATAATCGTCAGAAACCGAAATACCGTGTTGTAGATCAACAGAATACCGAAACGTGCGAAGCCGCTTTTCGAAATGTTAGTTTTTTGCGCGCCATGTGCACCTTGGATATATATGGATACTAATGGTAATATGATCGTCAAGTATCCGATCCCAACAAAGTCCACAAAATTCTCAAAGTCCTCAAAATTTAAAAATATCCTAAACAAGATTCCAAAACAAGAGAGTAATGCCTCGGGTCCTCGAGGAGCAAAGCAAGGGTAAGCAGGAATATTAAGTCAATACAAGGACAAATTTAGTGAATACCGTGTACTAAAATGCAACAAAACCGCGTACCGCACGACTAAATAAACCCAAAATACCGCGCATTAGAAATATTTAGAAACCGTAATACCGAAAACGCCAATACCCCTCTCCTAATTGACACTTAGTAGAAAGTAAGCACGTAAAATATATCTTAAATTTATGTCTTCTGTCAAAAATATTGCTTTTCGGAAACACTAAACACGGACACAATTTTTCCTTAAATTGTGTTTTTATTTTTTGCTATTTTAAGTACTATACTTTTCTATACTTACTTATTTACTGTTTACTTGGGATTTATATTACAGTAAAAACCCGCTAACAAGAACCTACATTTTTTCAAGCCATCCTGACACAGGTTCTTATATATTTGATATTTAACGAAAAACAAGGGTATCAGGTTCTTATAAAGTGGTACATTTTTAAACTGATACAGCTTATAAACTGAAATGATTTTACTATAACTAAAACCACTAGTGTGTATGTACATATAACAATTGTTATTATTATGTTCATCTTAGCATTATGTTCAACTAGAAGGTGTAGTGTTCATTGCAGCAAATTTGAGAAATGTCTATTAATTTCCTCACATAAGAACCTATTTCCAATAACAGCCTGAAACAGGTTCTTGTTTCAAGAGGTACAAAATTCTTAATTTCAGCCTGAGGTTCTTATTAAGGAAGGTTCTTGTTAGCGGGGTTTTACTGTATTTGCTATTTTAAATACTTATTCAGTAAATTTTGAGTTAAATCTTTTATGAAACCTTACAGGAGTCTGACATTTTGACCTGGCTGTAAGGTATTTTACAGAACATGCATGAATGTGGCAAGAAAGGAAGAACTAGAACTGGGCGTCAAAAATTCCCAGAATGTTTCAAAGAAAAATATACTGATTAGATAATACAGTGTTTGTTGGCAAGTTGACAGATGATGCTCGTTACGGTGATATTGGGCCTCGCATCATCTACTATCCCGTCTTAAGGGAAAATTCCTGGGCTACTATGCACGTAATAAGACATTTCGTAAAGTAATTATAGGAAATTAAAAATAAAAGGAAATTGGTGTTTTTCTAAACACAATTTCAATGTAACCATACAACGAACGACTATTATATTCGTTGAATTCTTGCTTGTTCTTGTAGCCACAGACAACACGCCATTAGACTAAGTTATCCACTTAGCATACAGTGGGAAAAAATATCCATTTTAGAATTCGACACAATTATTGCACAGAAAAAAAACAAAGAAAGAACAAACAGATCTAAAACAATTTTCCAGCTACCAGTCAATGAAAACGACACTGGCACCAATTCAACTTCAAAAGCGCACATATTGACATGCGTATCCCAACAGAGCATCACAGGGAACTGTCTTGATTCCATTGGCGTTGGAATCCCACGCAGTACATATATGGTTACCACCTGGTTCATTAGCAGCCCATAAAGTGTCGGTATTATAAATATTATTGCCTGATTTCCATTCATCTCCAGCCTGAAATAAACACAATATTATAATTTCAACAAAAAATTGACTGGTTTTAAGAGGAGTTTCTTTACTGTTTCCCTGGTTGCGACCTCACCAAAGCCAAAGTTAATTAAGGTTCAAGATAGCAGTCATCAACAACGTTTAACCAGTTTTAAAGTGAAATATCTCGAGAACAAAGAGAGATACAATAAATCCGAAAAATAACCTAATTAATACAATTTTGCTCCCTTCTGATTGGCTGAGAACTCTAGTATTAAGTTTAAATTCGTTTTACAATGGGTGTTAAGGAAAAAATGCCACGTGTGGTATTTTTTTCTTAATACCACATTATGAATATTATGTTTTCAAAACTGCGTAAAATTGATTGGAATTGTATTGATAAGAAATCACACTTGTTCTCGAAGAATTGATGAAAAATCACACTTGAAAAAGCACTCGTGCTGTTATAAATTACTTCGCCAAACACATGTGCGATTTTTCATTAATTTTTCTCGAACCGTGTAATTTTGTATTCAATTAGACGTTTAGAGTTCTTTTATATGAGACAATAGAAAAATATTTTGCCAATGTCCTTTAACACAAAATTCCCAGCACGGCATAAACCGTTGTTACTGGAAATCCGCTTGGAAAGTGATCCTATTGTAAAAAATGCTCCCAATATTCCCAGCGTGAATATGGAAAAGCTAATCACCACTGCATCTGGTTTAATTTAACACTGTGGTTACAGGTAGGTTTTTAGGGATATTTAGAAAAAAATATTAGTAAAAATAGGAGTTTTTAGATTAGGGTCAGGGTTTATTGGAGGATAGGTTTGGGATGTTTTATGAGTTATTAGTAATTAGGGTTAAAATATGGCGGACAAACAACAACGTCCTTAATTTAAGGAGGCCCCCTACAGTTATTTATAGTACAGCATGTAGCAAGTGGAAATGAAATTTTTATGATAACCTGTGTAGTGATCTTCCTGGAAAGTATTGTAATATCTTTGTGAAGTTACAGGCAAACAATTGCCATTTACTAAATATACTCACTGGCCTTTGCCATGGCAACAGTAACGTTTTAAAATGGCCGTCATATCATGTTTTTCACGTTTATCCAGCAAACGAATTCGATAACCCCCACTTGTTTCTATCATAATCTTCCTTGAGAGATAACCCATGAATAGAACAACTTGAAAAAAAAATTCTCTAAAACTAAATTTCAGCATTTTCGAAAAAACTACACTAGCGGATTTTTTCAAGTTGTTCTATTCATGTGTTATCTATCAAGGAAGATTTTGATAAAAAAAAAGTGGGGGTCAACGAACTCATTTGCTATTATTTCAAAACGTCACTGTTGCCATGGCAACGGTCAGTGAGTATATTTAGTAAATGGCAATTGTTTGCCTGTAACATCACAAAGGTGTTACAATACTTTCCACAAAGATCACTACACAGGTTATCATAAAAATTCCATTTCCACTTGCTACATGCTCTACTACAAATAACTGTACGGACCCTCCTTAAGCTAAGCATCGATAAACTACCTTCACTATTCGAAGATACATGGAAGAACACGAAGAACACATCCTATTTAGAAACGTCCGAAAAAACTCGGCTGTAAAAGAGGCAAGCAGAGCGGTTCTTTTTGCACATTCTTCTATTGCTTTGGTCTTGTTAACTTTGTCTTCATCTCTTAATAAGATACACCACTTTTTGAGTGCATACCACCCAGGCTTGCAAAAATCTACAAGTGCAAATAATAAAAAAATCAAAATATAGAATGTGACAAAACGTAAAACAACGTTGTATTTATGCAGCAACTGAAATGCAAATTGCAAGGACACCAGCAACAAGTAAAGAATTGCTTAGAGAGCTTTAGTTATGTTTTTATAATGGAGCCTACTAACAGTTTTTGTAAACTGAAATTATATGTAATAGGACTTTGAACAGAAAAATTAGAGCATAACAGATGCGCAACAGAATGCTAAAATAATATACAAAATGTTATTGTACATCGCAGAAAAGCAAAACAATTCACAAATGTTTATAACTTGTTACCTTAGCCACAGCGACGTTTTAAAATGTCTGCCGATTACTCTTTTGGCAAGCAAGTTCGGTAAGCCCAAAATTTTTTTACCTAATTTGTGGTCCTCAGTAGAGCAATTTTTTCAAATATTTACAAAACCAACTTTTTAATCGTGTTTTAGTACAGAGAAAATTAAACTGTTGCTAATTATTTTGTCTTTCTATATACGACAATATTTTGGTTACTGTTTTAGCAATCTCTAAAGCCTGGTTCACATATAGTTGTAATTGTTGTAATTTTGTCGGCGATCAAGTTTTACAACAATTTACAACAATATGTGAACGTGAGTTGTAATTGTTGTAAGACTTGATCGGAGATTGTCACCGATCAAGTTTTACAACAATTACAACAATCACGTTCACATATTGTTGTAATGGTTGTAATTTAAATTTGGCGCATCGGCGACTGTTGTAATTGTTGTAGAAAGTTGAACCCAGTTCAACTTTCTACGACAGTCGCCGATCATCGCCGATGAATTACAACAATTACAACTCACGTTCACATATAATTGTAAATTGTTGTAAAACTTGATCGGTGACAATCGCCGACAGAATTACAACAATTACAACTATATGTGTACCAGGCTTTAAAGAAATTTTGGTTAAACATTTCTGCTGAAATTCCCACGACAGAACTGTTACTCACTAGTCACATAAGTAAATGGAAGATATATCGGAAAATGATTGATAAATAAAAAAAAAAGATATATTAAGAAAAATTAAAGGTAGTTAGATCAACTGGTTGCACCAAAAATTACCATTCTCGATTCAAGAAAGAAAATGCTGGCTTTGAGCTCAAAGCAAGCTAATATTCTTGTCTGTATAATAAGAATATTATTCTTGCAAAGAATAATATTCTAGGCAAGAATATATTTTTCTTGACAGAGGAATATGGTCTTGATACAAGAACATTCTTTCTTGCGAGAATAACCCTAGAACACCAAGAATATTTTTACTTGTTAGCTACAAGAACCTTTTTTCCTAAATTAAGAACAATTATAGGAAACTCATATTCTGAAAATACGAACGGAGCTTTCGATTACCTTTCTATATGAAATCACGCAGAATAAATATCCCTGCAAAGTAAATACTTTTTTTCACTCAAGCACATTGTAGCCGAGCTCGTTAAAAATTGTAAAAAATTCTTTCATAAAATTTGTTAATATATTTTGCATTATAAAACAAAACGGCACCAGAAAACAAAGTAATTCAATTTCTAAACAAATACAAAAGTACAGCATATTTTTATGTGAGAACATACTTTCCTTTTGTATCTTGAAACAATTCTTAGAATATTATTCACATTCTTAGAATATTATTCTTATTGTATTCTTATTTTAAGAACATAGGATTCTTCTCAAATTTACTTTTCTTATTTTAGGAAAACTAATATCCATGGTACATTTATTCTTACTTGTTCCAAGAATTAAAAATTAATACTATTCTTGTTTTGAGCAACGCTAAAAATAGTATTGCTCAAAATAAGTATTGTTTTACTCAAAAGAAGCATTTTGAAAGAATTTTTTCTTGCAAAAATTTTGGCAATTGTTGTATGGATTCTAGTTGTAACGTATGCAAATGCATAAATGGTGGTCTCTTTTGGTCTCTTCAACAGTTAATTAAAATCTGGTATAATTTGTTTTGAGCACTTTGTCTTTCTAAAACCTTGTTTTACTAAGATTGTGTGCGACATTCACAGAGAAGCTACGATACGCAGCTTTCATTTGCCCAAAGCTGACTGCGATGCTCGCGGACGGCATCGGCAACTATCGCCAACCAATTAAAACCAGGCTTTAGATGAGTAGCTCAGTGTAGCTACTTTTGAGAACTAGTCGTGTTACCGAAATTTTAAACAAAATAAAGATTTACATATATTTATTTTATTTTAAATGTAAATTGAAGCAATTATAAATCGCGTGAGAAAACAAACAAATCAGACCTATGTTTTTCTTTATACACCATCCATTTGTTTTTGTGGTTACTTTATTCAAGCAACATGCATTTTGAAAATAGCCAGTATACGTGGAGCCGCTGTGACAGTTGCCATTGTATTCAGGATATCCTCGCGCTCCTGTTTTGATCCATCCGCTTTAGTAAAAAAGAAATTTTCACATTATTATTAAAGGGATACTTCAGTGCCTGAAACAATTTAAGTTGGAATAAATTACAAATGGTCCAAATGAAACACATTTGAAAACAATTGTTCGATTTTTACTTTAGTTTTGCAATAAAAACGAACAATATAAAAGCATCCGGTGTAAATGTTTTTTAAACTCAATAGTTGGGCGTGACGTCAATGTGAGTTCCGAACACCAATTATAGTTCAAACAAATAAAACCGACTTCCTCTAGAGCAAACGACAGAAAGTATTGTCCTTTTTTTTAAATTCTCGTCAAAAAAACTATAACTGATTGAATCGCGAGACGCCATTGCACTAAATATTTCTAACAGGAAAACATAGCTACGTCACATTACTGAGACAATTAATGCAAAGTGTTACACTTCTGCTTTACAAAATCGACCAAAATTACAGCATTTGTTCACTTTTTTCAGTGTTTAGAAGTTGTTTCACAAGCTTTTTGCGGTTTAGCGCTACATACAAGGCAAATACTACGTTTTGAAGAAATGTTGTCTAGATCTGGAGCACTGAAATACCCGTTTAATGTATTCACTGCATTTAACCTATTTACGTAGCACTGAGATATTTACATGTAAAGTGTGGGGTGTTCAGCTCTGAAAGATACGCAGCCGAGCGTGACATATAACAGAAATTATAATAATGTGTCATTTGCAATATGGAGATCTTAACTAGTTTTATACAACAATCTTATTAAAACAAGCAATTTGATTAGATTTGAGCCGTGTGTTATTAAAGTATAGATGCACAGATGGCGTCATCAAGATTTTGCTTGTTGTTTTTCGTACTTTTTTAATGTATAAAACAAAAGATTGGATTTTCTTGTGCGTGCACGTGTACTGTAATAGATTACAGACGATGTCAAAGTATGTAAAGTACTTTTTAGTTCTTTACACGCTATGACATCATCTGTGATCTATTACAGTGCACACGCACGGCAAAATCCAATCTATTTCTTAAATAAATAATGCTTTTTTTGCAGTCGGTAGCCAAAAATAACTGACAGAAAATATACTAATAGTAAAATATCTTATAAATATATAAATTCGAGATGTAATGAAAAAAATCGATTTCTTAAAAACCGTCTGACAACCTAAGAAAAAGTTTTTTGTTACAAAAATAGTTCATGTCGGCGTTCACTTTCTAAGGATTATATATGCAGTATAGCTACTTCAAGTAAATAACAAAACATTCTTGATCATTGGCAATTCTCAGAAACAAACAAAGCATTTGACATAGA
>JAOBAZ010269387.1:0-15021 GCA_026546875.1 Pteroeides caledonicum
GTATATAATACCCATTTCCCCGGTTTTCTCCGGTTTTCTCATTGTCAAAAAATATTTTCATGTAAGTGATTAGGAGTGTACTTAATGAATTTTTTATTCAAAAATTCATTCTTATTAAAAACACACTTACGTGAATCAAGATCAACTTCTTCTAATGCAAGATCATTGTACATGTATTCATTCTCTTCAAAATCAGCATCCTAAAACAAGTTAGAAATGTTTGAGATTTATGTAAAAAAGAAACAGTTATTACTAGCTACACCATAACATAATTTGTCACAGTAGCTGATAGAAATCTTTATTCAATACAGTACCCCTTCAGTAATGATTTAGTAAAGAAAGATAACATCTGATCTATTATATGTTGTGCAAGTCCGAACTCACATATTTGAATGCTAACTGGCTTATGTGTGGGTCAGTACTTTACCATACTGACCCGGTGTACGGACCCACATACATAAAAAAACAACAAATTAAGTGAAACAATTTGTAAGCAAAAGTTAAACAAAATAATGAACAATTAATCAATTAGCTATAATCCGGAGGAACTAACAGACGAAGATGATATATTAAATGCTACAGAGACAGAGCACACCAGAGAGAAAAACAAGCCCCAATCGTTTACTGTACGGTCCTTGTGTTAGGTTAATAATTAGTTAGTGTGGTAAGTGGCATAATGGGAAAAGACACTGCATTCAAAAAGCTTTCACTCATTGATGGTAAGTTTATTTCTGGGCAAGTAAAATGATCTAGTCTTGCCTGGGATAGAATCTGTGACCTCAGTGAATAGGTTAATAACATACATGTAGCATGACCATCATAACCTGTGAAGCAAATGTCATCTAATAATAAATATAAAATGCTGTACTCAATCCTATATTTTTTAAACTAAGTGCCACAGGGGCTGCTGCAGATTTTACTCTGGCGTTAACCAAACAATTTTACTTGCCTAAGGGAACCCGCTGCTGGGGAAAGGTTGAAAAACACAACTTACCCTGCTATGTTCAATATAATATTCCATATCTTCCTTTAAATTTTCCATCTAAACAAGAAACCAGTATACGTAAAGGTCAAATAGAACCAAAAAAATGTTTTTGTCTTAACTGAAAATGTATGATGAGAAAAGTATAATAAAAAAGTTTTATCAAGAAATTTGGTTTAGTTTAATACTTTAAGAGATATTTGTCTCTCGGAAACTCCGATTTTCGAGAGACAAACGACCACTTCCCGACAAAGAAGAACAATATCTTAAATATTACTGTACTCACATCTGAAGGTGATATGGTTGAATTATCAAGCATCCGGAGAATAAGCTAGAAAAGAAAATAAAGAATCAATGGAAGTATTAAGCACTTCCTAAAATATTTGTCTAAACCAGCAAGGATTGTTCACAGGGTTTCTTCCAGTGTAAATAAAATCAGTTTAGAATGCTGTGTACAGTTAAACATAGTTATTCACATCGGCACTATGGAGCATGGATTAATGGAAAAAGACTTACACTGTACCCTTACTACAGTACTTTGTCATTTTACTAAATGGAGTACTGCCTAAATTATTTGACCAAACAGAAACTCTGGTGTAGTCTAGATTGTATGTATACCCAGGTCCTAAACATAACATGCATGGGTTAAAACGGGTAGAGAATGCTTCCCTTACTATTAGGGATGTGCCGGATACCACATTACCAGATACTGCCGGATATCATGATACGGGATACTGCCGAATACCACATTACTGGATACTGGATACTACCCAATACCGGATACTGCCGAATATCGCAAAATTACCAGATATTACATTACTGGATATGGGATACTGTCGGATATCGCAAAATTACCGGATACACTGCTGGATACCACATTACCGGATACTGTCGGTGTCCGATATCGCAGAATTACCGAATTCTGTTAATTCCCCTAATTTTGGTTTGTTATACTTCTGTATATTGTTTTTGTTACAATGCTAGACCATTTTTCCTGTCAAGGGGAGTGCTCCCATAATGAAAGGGTTAAAAGTATTTGTATTAAATATGAAGTTACCTCTAGTTGTTTCACATGGTATTTGTGTTGAGTTATATGTCTATTAAGTTCTTCTATCCTCTCAGTTTTCTACAAAATTATAAAAGGGAAAAAATCAGATAAGACTTCTACACTCTTTCATTTTTCAACCTTTTTGCTAACAAAACAATCAAAAACAGACACATTAGCTGTCTGATAATGGGAGGTTTTTACCCTTGCAAGTAAAACTGTCTGGTATTAGACAGAGTAAAATCTTTAAAGTGTCTGGTTATGGCTGGCATCGCCGTCAATGGGTTAACCTGTCAAACACCAAGCAATTTTACCCAGGTACTTTTAAACTAAAGATTCATTAAATTTACCAGTCAAGTACTTTAGAATCAACCCCTTACACTGACTAAAGTGGGCAAAACTGGCTATTTTAATATTTAACCATGGCTAATGCCAGGGGTTAACAATTAGCCCATGAAAATACATGTAATACCCAACTTTGTGTAGGTTTTCTGACAAGAGGGGTGCAGGAATCCCAAGGGGGTGGATCAGTCAAATGCATAAGTTTCGTGGAAAAACAATTTAACACACATCATTTTCAAATTTTTGAGAATATAAAATCCGTCTCTGACTTTTTCATGGCTAAGTGATTTTACTGACTAAGGGAGGGCTCTTGGGTATTAACTATTAAGTATAGGTTATAAACTGAAAATGCATTTTAAATCAGTTATAATTGACTTAAAACACAAGTTTGAGGTTTATAACTGACTTAACACTTAGTTAAGGAAATTTTCCAACAAGATTTTGTAGACTTTAAAGATTTCCAATAAAGATTTTGTGAGATTTCTTCACTAGTTTATTTATTTAATCAATGTGTTTAAGCTGAATATAATCCACAGTACATAAAAAAAATTGACTCATCTACATTTTAATTGGTTAATATAACTATGTCTAATAGCTCATTTTTTGACATTCTCACCTCTTTATCTGGCTTTCTTTTCTTTGGGCCTGAGTTCAACCCTTCAAGTTCAGACTCAAAATGATCAACCTGAAATCAAATATGAACATTTTAGCCCAGACGTACAACTATCTGTAATATTTACCACCTGACAATGTTTAATTAATAGACAAATAAAAAAAATAATGTACCTGAACATTTAGCTTGTCAATAGCATCCTTGAAAATATAAGTATATAATTAGCCATAAGCACATTGTGTTGACCATACTTACAGTACATATGCAGCTGGGAATAATCATATGATGTACCCACAAAATTTATTGATTTTATGGTCAATTACCGTAAATCTCGGACTATAAGCCGCCCCATTATATAAGCCGCACCAGCAATTTTTTGATGGCTGAATCTATTTTTTCGTATCTCATATGACCAAACATTCAAAATTTGGCCACTCAGGCTTACAAGTTCATGAGAAATTCTTATATAAGCTGCACTGGAATATAAGCTGCACCGCAAAAAATCGAGAAGAAAAGTCACTGCTTATAGTCCAAGATTTACGGTACCACTTTCCAGACATGTGTTGCCAGGCCTTGCTGTAAGGGAGTCCCAGATTGAAGCAAGTGATTAATTGTGTGGGCAAAACCTAGATTTCACTGACAATGAGGTGAGTGTTACACCATTGTTCTACAATGTTCCTTATAAAATGGCTTTAAACATTTTATATGGATGAAGCACAGAAGAAAGACTGGAAATTATAAACTGTACTGTGAAGATTTCCTACACAAGTAAGAAGCAGCAGAGCTGATTGTGCCAAACACTAAAGAAAATTGGATAGGGCAGATAGTGCATATTTAGCCACTTAAGAACAGGAAACAAATTTGGCTTTTTCCTAGTTAACAGCTGACTGAAAGTTACGCTCCTGACCGGAAGCAGTATCTAGGGTTCAAGTTAGCAACTCAAAACATGCAATTTGCATGATAATTTGTTCTATTTGCAAACCGAAAATTGTGCTTAATTATTAAAAATTTGTTTACTAAAATTTTTTGTATTTTGTACAAAACCTGGCATAAAATTTAAAATGAAATTCCATATTTCGATTCTGTGAGCATGATTCAGGTGGCCATTTTAATGTTGGGGTCCCAGGCCTCATCAAGTTTGTTAAAATTTGATACCCCTAAAGGCATATTGCCAAACAAAAACAGCATTGCATATCATAATATTGAAAAGTCAATTTCCAGAGGGATTTCAGGGGGTCACTTCAGTCCAAAATTGAAATAGGGAACTGACTTTTAGCCGATAATTAAACCCTGTTATCAAGTGAGATATGTTTGCCAACTAATTCTAATGAATCCTATGGTCATGCCACTAGTCATGTACTTCATACAATATTTTGGAAACAAGTTTGACAGTTCCACATGTAAGCATGTGAAAAAATTATCCCACTGCCTACATATTGTAAATTAAGACAACAATACTATAATTATTCATTCTTGCAAGTATTAAGCTGAATTATGCTACAAATAAGAATAGGAAAATGTATAAGAATTTCAACATTTGGAACACATTCTGTTTTGCTATCCAAGCTCTGTCAGGTTATAAGGAATGAAGTGTTCAACTGTGGACATAAAAATTCCTAGGCCTGTTCATTTTTACCCCTGCTATTGTTTCCTATTCACAGCAACAAAACCTGGTGACTTACTGTTAGCCAATTTCGGAACAATTCCTTCTCTTTAGTTTCTGGATCTATTTTAGCTTGCAGTCCCAAACCTAAGAAATGGTAACAGAATACATTAAAAATGAACTATAACTAAACATGAAATGTCATTAAAAGTTACAATATAAAAAAAAAATAAATAAATAAAGATGTCTGCTTTAAGTACAATACCAAACCAAATTTTTTGTATTTAAGTTGGTCCTTCTAAAAAGTCATGTAAGCTTAATATAGCAGCCTGAACAAGGTCTGCCCCAGTCCCTAATTATGAAACATCCTATTCAATGAAGAATTATGGGTGTCAAGCAAATGGTAACCATGACTATGTTGGACTAACTGTCCTGGGGCAGTAATGTTTTTGCACTATTGATTATATTGTAACACAAATACACACAACTACACTACATGTGTAGCATGAGCATTTAGGATTTATGGCAAGGTACTATGCAAGCACATGGCCAAGTTTATATGGAATTTGTGATTAGGACCATAAGTTATGGACTACTAAAATATGCAAATATATTTCCAATCTTCTCTAAAACTACATGATGCATACAAACCTTCTTTTGAGTAAGCCTTAGTTTTCGTCTCTCTCTCCACCACCTTGAATCTCTCCATTTGCTGAGAAAATTAGGGAAAAGCAGTATAAATATTTCAACAATATCTTGGCTTAATCTCATGAAAAAGCCACTCCACTTACAAAAAATTTTTCCTCGGGCATAACTTTTTTGTCTAAGTGTTGTTAGTTCTGGATAAAACTCACAAAATGAAAAAATAGTTTTATCCACTGGAAATTTTCTTGTGTTGCCATAGGCATAAACACTCACTCTGATACAACTGAATACTTTTATACTATATTTCCAATGAATCAGGCATTTTTCATAATTGTACATACATTCATATTTTGAACAAATACTTTCTTGTTTATTTATATGTATATTTCTACTGTAAATATTGTCACACATGGGCATCTTCACATAGAATATAGCAAATATTCCAAGATAATGGTTTCTAAGCACCTAAACTCATAGTCAATATGACAGCTTCAAAATTCAGGTGATCGACTTAGAGAAGATTGTAGAAACATTTATTTTAAGTATTTGGAAGAGATACTCAATACTAAAAACAAAATATATCTATTAGAATAAATAACCAATGCTTATCTATAAAAAGAAAACAATGTGCTTTAAAGGGATACTTTAGTGCCTAAAACAACCTAAGTGGAATAAATTACAAATGGTCCAAATAAAACACATCTCAAAACAATTTTTCAACTAGACTTTGGTTCTGCAATAAAAACAAATAGCATGTAAGCTTCCGGTTAAAACATTTGACAGTTGGATGCGACAATGTGAGTTCCGATCACAAATTGTATCCCAAACAAATACTGAGTTCTGAGTTCCCCGAGAGCCAATGGCAGGAAGTTTTTGTTGCCTTTCCAAGGAGTTTTTGTCAGAAAATGTACAACTCATTGAATCGCAAGACACCATTGCTCTAACCAGAACACATAGTTATGTAACAATACTGAGACAGTTAATGCCAAGCATTTTATTTCTGCTTTACAAAATAGGCAAAATTACAGCTTCGTTGTTTCAGAAGTTGTTTCACAAGCTTTTTTAGGGTTTAGTGCTACATACAAGGTAAGCTACATGTATTACCATGCTTTGAACAAATGTAGTCTGGAGCACTAAAGTATCCCTTTAAAGGTCACTTGAAATGTGAAATTTAAAAATTTGTGCAATTTGGACACTGTGGAATGTGAAATAATGCTATACCTATATTTATGTTTAAAGGGATCCTTCACTCTAAAAACAAATATCAACTAAATACAAGTAAATGGCATGAAATAAACATCTTCGTGGTTTAAATTTCTCTTAGCTGTATATTTCATTTGTAATTTACTTTCAAAGTTGAGCCTCTGAACCCATGGAGGCCGCCATCTTGATTTTTGATGACGTAACTTGGTTGCTTGACATATTCTTAAGATGTTTTCGTCCATTAATTGAGTCATTTTCATCATTTCAAGATTCACTGAGTAATGACTGATCAATTACAAGTGTTATGGTCATACTTTACTAACTGTAAGAAATAAATTGCGGGTTATCAACTAGTCAAGCAACCAAGATGGCGGCCTCCATGGATTCAGAGGCTCAACTTTGAAAGTAAATTACAAACGAAGGATACAACTAAGAGAAACTTAATGCACATAGATGTTTATTTCACGCCATTTAGAGGTATTTAGTTGATATTTGTTTTTAGAGTAGAGGATCATTTTAAAACTCTCAAATTTGGTCAGTACATTAATTACACAATAAACTTTCATATGAAATAGGGTTGCATAATATATCAGGTGACCTAACATATTTTTTTATTGTCACAAACAAAATAACTCCTAAAACTATTTAATAAGTTACTTTACAGATTTGTTGCATCTTTCTTTGGCTTCAAGATATTTCACTTCAAATTTGGTAAAATTTGATATCCACCGTCTTGAATATTTACACAAGTTTGTGTGATAAAATTTCAAAAGTGACAACATTTTTTACTTTGAAGACTGTATTACAATGCAAGGTTTAAACATAATTGTTGCTTTGTCATTTGTTGTTTGTCTGGAGTCAGTTACACAAATTATCCATCTACACTAGCAAAGTGAAGCTAATTGAGGTTAGACATTAGTCACATTTGAAAGAGAATTTCTCAAAAACAAAGAGCGACACAACAAATATGTAAAGTAAGTTAATAAATAGTTTTAAGAGTCCTTTCAATTGGAACAATGAAAAAATATATTGGCAATACCCTTAGAAAAATTACTGATTCAAGTTAAGCTGCAGTATAGAGTCATATACCCTGTATGAATCAATTTGACAGCAGAACAACATCCCATGGTGGGATATTTGACTAAAAAACATTTAAATCAAATTCTCTGGTATACATAGTCTCTCTTGTTGCTAGTTAATATGATAGGTGTATAACACCTCCATCGCTCCCATATCTGATGTTGGTATACTGTGTCAGTAATGAATACAATAACAATATCAATATATTTATTACACTAATTCAAATCGGCAATCACAAGGAAAATTGTACCGTTTCAATAAGTTTTCGCTTGTCAATAAGTATTTGCTTGTCTTTAATGTCATTTGATGCCAGCCATGACTTAATCTGGTCACGTAGTCGCTAATAAAACGGAATAAAAAAATTGTTTGTAATCAAACTGAATAAAAGAAAACAGGAAACTTAAAATCGTTGTCAGTCACCTGTAGCTTTTTAATTTCTTTTTTAAGATCGGCTTCATATTTCTCTTTCTGATTTGCATTCGCTGCATTGTGGACCTGAAAAACAAAGCGTTCCAAACTCCTTAAACATTATTACAATAACCACAATTAGACTGCTGTATAAAATTATAGCACTTAGTACAATACAACAACAAGAGAAATTGGCTTTCCGAAAAACTAATACCTTTTGCCAAATGTCCTCAAATGTCTCTACGCCTTCGGTAATTTTCTTCAGACATCTATCGATCTCCGCTGTAAAACAAACAAGTGTTATCACCCTGCTAACGAACAAAACAACTTTTCCCACGAGGACGAAATCCCATTGAGACCACTGGCCGCCATGTTTACCTTGCAATTTTCGTTTATCTGCCATCAACTCGTCTTTGTTGTTGTTCTTCTCATGATTTCGCTAAAAATCTCGCTCGGCTAGAAGTGAATATCTTAATCTCCCTATCTTGTAAAGGTACTTGGCCAAAATAATGCTATAATATTCGTCCGAAAGCCATTTTTCTTTCCTTTTCGATCATCAGCTCCTAGAAATTGGAGCGCGCCAGGCTTCATGGGATACAAATGGCGGGCGGCCTGCTATATTAAGGTGGCAGATGCAGTTTTGAGGAATATACACAACTGATGCGTCAGGCAATGCGTTAGCTAGGTGTAAAGGTCGATTAACTTGATTTCCAACTCGTTTGCATATAGGAAACCGCACTCGAGTCAAAATACTGTTGATATAACATAGAAACCTAGTAACAACACAGATTCCAGGTTGTCAAAAGGGTGATTCTAGCTTTTATCAAAACAAAGAACGTTAACTGGATTTCTATTATATCTACAGTGTTGTGCCCTAGGCTTGAGATAATTTTATACGGTCCCAGAACTGGGTCAAAATTAATTCAGTCTAGAAATCAATCGTTTTAAATGTTATTCCAAGTCCTCCTATATTCGGACCAGAGTCCTGATTCGGACTGGGTATTTTGTGCCAACGGTATGACTCACTCTGGGTTGTAGTCGCATGGTGGGCGACTAAGACAATGTCTTCGAGCAATAAGTAAATGTGTGTAATTATCCATTGCTGGATAATGTAACCTATTCAAGTAGTGTACGAACGAAATAGTTTAATAGGATATACTGAATGGGTTACGGTTTCAAGCAAGCTCCCACGACTTCGAGCGCTGCCATCTTGCCTGATATTTTGCAACTGTAGAACTGGCTTTAGAACGCAAGAGAAAATCGGGGATTCTATCGATTAAGTTCTTCAATCTTGGAGTTGAAACGACTTTCACGTTTTGCCCAAACGTCGAGGAAAAGGAGTCGCCTAATGCCCAATATAACCGGGGAGGGTGGGAATTCTTGGAATTGATCGAGACCACAGAATAAAGATCTTAACAGAAGGGCCACTCAGTGGTTTTACGTGTCCCCGTATTTTTGTGCAAAAATATGCTGATTGGTCAAAGCACAGTTTACTGGCTAGGACCAGCCAGTTCTGCCTGCTGATTGGTCAAAGACTGAATGGTTTACTGGTTGAGCCATATACGTAATGCAATTAGTTCGCCTAGACAAAAACTTCGACGGTTCCGACGCGAATGAGCCTTCTGGTCATTTATCTATTGTTTGATGGAGACATTACTATTGTGTCAATATGAAAATACGTGTGAAACTAGTGTAAATATTGTTCCAGAGCTTTCTTGGGAAAGTTGTTTTAGCCTTAGTAGGGCAAATTCGTAAATTCATTATGAGCGAATTCGTAGGTAATGAAAGCTTTTTTAGAAAAGTTGTGTCTGACTAAATAGAGCAGAGGTAAACTAGGGGGCGAACTCGTACATGATTGGTTCGAACTTGTCATACTCATAGGGTTACATAATAGCTAATGCAAGTGAACTATTTTCTACTGTTCATCCTGGAAGTATGGAAAGCCGTTATAGCCAAAAGTCAATTAAGTTATATAAACTAGTTCAAATACTGATTACAAGTTCATAACGACGCAACGACATGGTTTAAAGTCTTGCTAGCGAGTTTCACAAAATGCATTTATTGCTAGCAAGTTTTCCATAATTCATTTCTCGCTAGCTACTTCACAGCTTCTCGTTAGCGAGTTGCGCAAAATTCTCGCTAGCGAGAAATGGGTTTTTGTAAAACTCGCTAGCAAGAAATGAATTATACGAAACTCGCTACTGAGCGAGAATTTGTGAAACTCGTTAGCGAGAAATGAATTTTGTGGAACTTGCTAGTGAGAAAATGGTGAAATTCGCTAGCAAGAATTTAAACCATGTCGTTTCGTCGTTAATTATGATCTCGTAATCTGTATTTGAACTACGCGCGCGGAATCGCACAGCCTGTTCGCAGCTGTTAACAATGTTGTTCGATGCTGTTTCCAACAGGATTGAACATGCTTGAGCTGGCCAGGTGAATCAAAATTGATATCACACCTGATACCAATGTTCTTCTTACTTGTTGTTACCAACAGCCATGATTTACCATGATACAACAGCTATGAACGTTGTTGAACCAACAGGTTCAACAACATCGTCCAGTCCTGTGGTATTTTTGTGCGTGTACTGTAGTTTATTTAATTTAATTGACTTTTGGCAGTAACAGTTTTCCATACGAACGATTGTGGTAAAAAATGCCAGTGACAAATGCAGACAATACTACCGCTGTGACGTCAATTGCTATACGTAATTGTC
Organism: Pteroeides caledonicum; assembly: GCA_026546875.1. Classification (NCBI taxonomy): domain Eukaryota; kingdom Metazoa; phylum Cnidaria; class Anthozoa; order Scleralcyonacea; family Pennatulidae; genus Pteroeides; species Pteroeides caledonicum. Next base: position 10,636 of record JAOBAZ010269387.1, read on the forward strand.
AATAATTAATATTGCGCACACAGTGCCGATAGAATGGAATGGTCCTGCATGTATAACGCTGTAATTACTCCAGTAATTGATAACGTCTATAAACCATAAAGACCAATCGACCAAAAATGGAGTCAATGCTTGTATTATTCATTTATATTTTGATTGGACTGGTTACAGTCGTGTTTGGTTTGGTTTTTTCCTTTATTTTATATTTGCATTACATTCATACAATCTACGACCATCTCCCTGGGCCACCTCGCTCAAGCTTTATCTACGGTCACGCGAAAGAACTTTCGCAACACAGAAAAGATGGAGGCACAATGATGAAATATTTCCTAGATAAACGCTTAGAACACGGCCCAATTTTTGTACTGTTCTTTTTGCATCGAGCGTTGGTACTAATTTCTGATCCAGAATACATAAGAGAAATTATGGTTGAATTCACTCGTGGTGCCAAAGTTAAGCATGTCACAGACAAGATCGCGCATGTGTTTGGAAAACGATTTCTCAGTGACACGTCCCTTCTAATTAACCCCGACGACAAGTCATGGCGCAAACGCCGGCAGCTTATGAACCCTGCATTCCACAGAAAAAGTTTAAAGAACTTCATAGGTGATATGAACGAAGTATGCGACAGGTTTATGGCGAGAATTTTGGGTTTTGTTGAGGGAGGACATGAAGTGAGTATGTTGGTGGAATTATTGAAAGTAACATTGGATGTTATTAGTCGAGTGTCATTTAACATAAATATTGGAGCAATTGAAGACCCAAATACACCATTTCTAGCTGCGATTAATTCTTCTCTTGAAGCTGTCCAGGCCGGTGTTAATTCTCCATTTCCTGTGGCGCTGCTCTCAATATATCAGTTAAGACTCTTCCAATCTTCTTCACAAAAGGAGCAGTTAGATGCGGTGAAGTTTTTGAGAAAGTTTGCATTTGACTGTATTACCAACCGTCTTAATGATATAAAATCTAAAAAAAAAGTACCAAACGATTTATTACAGTTATTGGTTAATGATCAAACATTGACCATGGAAGAAATTATTGATGAATTTATAACAATTTTTATTGGTGGCCATGACAGCACTGCCAGTTCGTTATCGTTTACGCTGTACGAAATTGCAAAAAATCCTGATATTGAAAGGAAAATTTTGAATGAAATCAGCCATGTCCTTGGAAGTAAAAAGAATGTTGATTTTGATGACCTGCCAAAATTGAAGTATCTTGGTCAAGTTTTGCAAGAAAGTCTAAGAAAATATCCTGTTGTCAGAGGTACACGCAGAGTGTTGAAGAAAGAGGTCACAGTCGGTGGTTACAGACTGCCCAAGGGAAGTGATACTCTGATTTCAAATTATGTGATTAGTCACAGCCCAGATATTTGGCCAAACCCAGAAGTTTTTGATCCAGACAGGTTTTCTGAGCCTGAAAACATTCCCAGTCTCAGCATGATTTACTTCCCATTTGCATTTGCTCCTCGGAATTGTATTGGACGAAACCTTGCCAAAATCGAGTCAAAAATAATCCTGGCAAAAATTCTACGTAAATTTCAGCTTAAGCTTCTTCCTGGTCAAACTGGTGAAATGGAGGAAAAATTGTTTCGAGTACCAAGAGATGGTGTCATGTGTAAGGTGATGATGAGGTGACTAGATATTGCTTGTTTTGACCAGTTGTGTGACTGGAAAGAAGTACACAAAGCTCAACAAGATATATACAACTTATAAAATTTAAACTCAGTAGCTTTCTCAACTCTCACAACATCCCAGTGTGTTTGGATAAACATATCCAAACACGCCACCCATTAGGTAATCAACCATAACAAAAAAGATGACAACATGTGCATTTTACCAGAGTACATTGCAACTATAAATATTAAGAATAAATGACAAAAATCATGGTTGATGGAGTAAAACGTTTACATATTAACAAAATACCTGCTTGTCTTCTATCTGTTCTTCGAACTACATTAATTTGCTTTTGTTTCCAGACCATGGTGCATTCTGGTAAAATGTACATCTGCCATCTTTTTTATGGTCAATTTAACGATTACAGTAAAGGCTACCTTTTTGGTCAAGTACACAGAAATTTGTTACAACTTACAAAAATAGAAAAATTACTTTCCTTCTAATACAAATAATTACAGGGTATAGATGGGTATTGTAGCCTAGAATTTTACCAACCATAATGTTTGGTATCAAGCTTGATCATGATTGAGCTGGCCAGCTTGATCATGGTTAAGCTGATACTTGATGGTGGTTGACATCAATCTTGTTCACATCTGATATCAATGTTGTTTGAGGTTGATGTATCATGCTTGATCAAGGTTGATCACTCATCAACCCTTGATATGAATGTTGATCAAGCTTGATAAGCTATTAACCTTGATCAAGCATGCAAGATTTAATATATTAGCTGTGTAGTGGAAAACAAATGCATTGCAACAATTACATGGGTAAAGGTTGTGTTTTTATTGGTTTTGGCAAGCAGAAATTTGTTTGAATATTAAATATTTTAGGGATTGAAAATTGTTGTTTGAAAAAAGATTGATCTTCAGTAGGGGACGGCTGGTCCCTAAGAACAATCTTTGCAAGACTGAAAAAAGATTGACTATTCTTACCGATTGAAAATTAATCACTCTTTTCGAAAATATTTCAAACGAAACAAAGAGTGCAAAATTATTCAATCTGAACTATCGATTGAAAAGTAACTTCTTTTAGATTGACTTATTTTCAATCTTTTAAATTAAGAGAGTACATATACATATACATATACATATATATGCATCTGCATCTGTACACACACGCAAATGCACACATGCATATATACACATACATATATGCTATGGGGCGCCCTGTGTGAAAATATTATTTAGCACTGTTACAGTATGTTTTGTTGTGGTTTAGATTGGTTATATTAAATAACCAAAATAGTTGTACATTGGTTATTTCAAAGAACCACCACGCTTGAATTGGTTATTTCAAATAACCAAAACAGTGTTGTGGTTTTACTTGGTTATATCAAATAACCGAAGTAGCATACATTGGTTATTTCAAATAACCAACTAGGCCAATTATGTAAAATTGTTTATTTCAAATAACCAAAATGTTTTTTTTCACATTTGGCGTGCATGGGGCCAAAGGTCGCGCAACGTCTGGCTGATCACGTCACGTGCGCAATATTCGCGCACTCATATAGCTTTACCGATTGACCGATTATGGGCGCGGATAGAAACAGAGGCAACGAGCTAGCAAGATCGCTCACAAAAGCCATCGTACACAGCAGAGGTAAGTTTCTTCGTAAGAACACTTTACTATGATGATTTTGTTAACTTCATCGTGAAATATTTATCCTAGCAGAGCATATTATGCAAATCGGTAGAATCGTAAATACATTTACTGGCCCTTGAACACCAATTTCTGGCATTTATTTTGTTCTGCAATCGCATTCACACGGCTCAAATAACAGTGTTGTCGAGCAAGGATCTTTCACGGGGGACTCTTTACCCTAATTTGGACAAATTTATGTAAATTTCAGAATAGGTTTTATTATTTAGGTAATTTATTCATCTTTTAAGAACTTTTCACAGAAGTTAAAAATTCCAAGTAGTTTTTCAGTTATTCACGATTTTCTGAAGCGAACTATTAATTTCTAGATGTTTAGGCTCTCGTTGCCATGGAAACGCGCATTGTTAATGCACAAAAAGCGTCTAAAACTGAGTTAAATAAGCGGTAAGAGAGAACTGGGCCAGGGGCGTGCTGGCCAGGGTCGAGACAATGGGAACTCGTTGTGGGCCCCTGGCATAATGGACCCTTTAGAATATAAATTGAAATTTGAAAAAGTGTTAAATACACAACAGTTTATAAAAGCAACCTTTATAGAAGGGTTGTATATTAGCTAAATCATGATGTCCTAGACCTGTATTATTAAGAGCTATTTTATTTGCATATCAAGTACGTGGCCAAAGTTTGCGTCTCGTTACAGAATCGCATCACCGTGTAAGGTTACTTGAAGTACTAGTATTCCTGCAACCTTCGCGTTGACCTAAACATGTGCAGGCGCACCAAACAACAAATATGAATTATTGAATTATCTGAATATTTTGTGCAAAATAATACTCCTGATATAATGTCAATATGAAGTCAGGAGCTCAAAAAAGGAAGGAAAGGGAGAAATTACTTCTGGCTTTAGATGCAAAGAAGTCAAAGAAAATAACTTCATTCACGAATACGATTGCTTCGGCATCCGCATATGCAATACAAGCAGCCACAGCCACAGGTAAGGATCGGAAATCGACTTATATTATTTTTTCTTAATATATCTTCTTATACTATTTTAAGATTTAATTTTATATCTTCTTAAATCATTTTATTTTTCTATAGCTTTATATAAGAAGAATTA
>JAOBAZ010269498.1:0-15006 GCA_026546875.1 Pteroeides caledonicum
TATGTATGTATGTATGTATGTATGTATGTATGTATGTATGTATGTATGTATGTATGTATGTATGTATGTATGTATATATATATGTATATATAGATACTGAATTGAATCGAATCGAATCGAAGGAATTGAATTGATTGAATTGAATTGAATTGAATTGAATTTGGAGAGAAACGGGGCGTGAAAGTTTTGTGATCGAGATATCTGGAAGTTAACAAGCAACCACAAGACATACCGTAACTACGTTGCATGATAATTACCTTAAATTTATGGTTCTCTATTTAGTTTAGTTAAAATGGTATATAGTTATGCCTCTGAAGACGAGTCAAACAGCGTCCTTGATATCGAACTGGAGCAAGCCATACGACGTAATTTCAGTGGACTGGAGGACATTAAACCCATGAAGATTTTCAGTCGATGCTTTCCAAGACTTAAGTACTGTCTCAAGGTATTAGTAATCATGCGAATAGAGCAATAATATAAAGGTAAAAAAGGTATATTTTGTAGTACAGCCAAAAAGTGTCGAGGTCAGTAAATTCTTCAATACGGAGTTTAAGCAAACACGACGGCAACGCAACGGCGACGCTAATTTCGATTCCGTAGATAGTCGAACTCATCATTTATAATCAAACTCATCATTATATAACATGAATATATTATCAATATGTATAAACATTACGAAGATTTTAAATCTAGAATTGGGCAACTAGATCAGTTGGTGTAGTGATGAGGTTATGCAGATTTCGTTGCGATGTATCCGGGTTCGATCCTCAGCTGGGGCGATTTTTGCAAATTCTTTCAATTTTTAAGGTTCGTTCTGAAAGATTGTGTTAGATAGGTGTTTTATCCTTCAAACGTTTAGGGTTAAGGTTAATTTTAGGGTTAGAGTCAGGATTGGGGGGCTGGAGACGAGTAAATGATGAGTTCGACCATCAATGATGAGTTCGGTTGTCTACGAAATTGAAATTTGCACAGCGACGTTGGCGGATATAATGGAGATTTATAACATCGAAGAAAGGAAATGAATAATTTAAGTCCCACAGGAGTTTCATGCGCCGTCTCCGGTCAGTTTATTACTTTAAACTGAACATTTTACGTCTTCTACGTGACAACAAAGCCGCAACAAGCAATACTTCGAAGCGGCTCAAACGAACTTACTCCAACTTCAAAGATCTTCCAATAAACCCTTCAAACTGTGTTAAACCTGGTACAACGGATAATACAAGGTAATCTTTTTTCGTTCATTACTTAAAGAAATTTGCTTTTGCCGTTGTCGCCGCGTCGCCGTCCTACATGCTTAAACTCCGTAATATGTGGTGTCGTAATTTGTTGCAAACCTCCATGACATTGGTCTCAGGTTTATTTAAAGTTTGTTACATCATGTCACACTGATTCCACCTTTCTAGCTGATGGCTTTCTCGTACAGGTCGTCTCGTTGTATTTGGAGAAGCGACTATTTCCTCATTTTCCAATCCTGAGTAATATCATTCTCTTCCAAACACATTTGGTGAATCTGTTGTATTTTTGGCAATACATTAAAATTCTAGGTGTTCAGCAGGCAACCAAACTGTGCTATTCTTGGGTAATATAATATATAATGCTTCACCTTCCGACCAGTAAACTGCACGTTCTGGCCAATAAGCATACCGAACTGCCTGGCTGCTCCACCTTCCGACCAGTAAACTGCACTTTCTGGCCAATAAGCATGCCGAACTGCCTGGCTGCTCCACCTTCTGGCCAGTAAACTGCCTTCATGACTATCTTCATAAAATACCAGCACACGTACTACCGTTAAGTGGCCCCGCTGGAGAGATCTTTATTCTGTGGTGGTGTGCTAAAATCTCTACGATCCCTATGGGATATATACACCATTGTTATTTCTGTGAAACAATAAGACATGTTTTAAGCGCAGTGTTTGTGTGCGACATTATAGGCCAGCGAACGATAGCTATAGGACATCTTCATATCGGCGTCTGGAATAGATACAAGTTAGTTCTCTTTTAGCGAGATACTTCCAACATTAAAAACTCGTACTTAATTTAAAACTGAAAACATTTCTATTTTTTAGTATCCTTCGCCAGAATGTTTTCCCGTTCCTTTGATAGAACAAAGTCTTGAAAGAAGATCTAATGAAGGGTATGGAGTTTTTTTATAGTTTGTTTTTATTACTAGCCACAAACACGTACACTTACACACACCCGCGCACACACACACATGCCTGCACGCACCCAACAGCCAGCCACCCGCTCACCCACCAGCCATGCCACAAACACGCGCACACACACATGTCAATATGTTTCCCAGGTTGCGACAACTCTGTTGACTCAACTTACAAGTAACAATGTTATTAACATGATAAGACAGGCCTGTTGTAAGTCAGGAACGGTATATCAACAGGGTTGTCCATGCATTTTGGACGAGAACATGCCGTGCGTTTATTTATCCACCCTAAGATGCTATACATATTGTATCATCAACGAACAATGTTCATTTTCCAGGGTTGTTTTCGCTCTTTTGCCAGGCATAAACAATACAGTTGTTTATCACACAACAACAATGCTTTTTTAACATCCATCAATGGCAGACCTGTCAACAGTAAAAGCTGATCAACGCAAGCCGGTTTAAGCGGATCAGCTAAACTATGTTCATAAGTAGTTCCAGTAGTAACCTTTTAAAAGAACGAAAGAACTTTATTGTTATTTTAGATAACTTAGGCAACGAATGATCTTGTAAGCCCGCTGGTAAAAATATGTCTAGTGTTAATAAAACGGTATTACTATGTGCATTTATTGTACTGCAGTCTCAGTAGTGAGTGTAGGAAATTACATCGAGGAGAATTAATGAAAAATCGCACGCGTGTTTGGCGAATTAATTCATAGTAGCACGAGTGCTATTACGATTTATTTTGCCAAACACAAGTGCGATTTTTCATTAATTCTCCGAAAACAAGTGTGATTTCCTATTAATATCATAGCAGTCAATTTTGCGAGATGTTGAATATTATAAAAACATTTATTTAAATTATTATTGTTGACGTGATGGCGTTTGAAAGTACTGCAGTTTGCAAGTAGTACACATTATTCCGCACACTGTGCCGATTAATGTTTCATCGGCACAGCGTGCCAATTAAGGAAAAATCATTGTGCTTTTTAACCAATCGGAATCGAGTAAAATTGACTACTATGATATTATTTTAGTTAGTATCCACCTAGACAAGTCATCAATTCTTCTGGTTAGATCAATATAGATACCCAATAAAATGATATAGGTAATCTTTTGCCTCCAATTGATTAGGTAGATTTTGTCTTCAATACACATTTTTCCACTAAAAGATACTCGGATGCAATGATTAGGTTATATTTTGTTGCAGACATAGCGACTCTAACGATCTTTATTTGATGTTTGTAGGGAGAGTCGTTACTTGTTGGTCTTAACAGAGAACTATGCAGCACTCAAAATCTTACAGGAACAATTTTTCACGCAGAGTAAATACGAGCCAGTTATCATCTTTGGAAGCAGTTTTCCAAAAGATCAACATTACACACAAGTATGTTTTCTGTGATTGTATCTTGCAGACTGTTTTGTAGTCAAGTCAGTGAGCTCGATATGTAACTGGAAAAAAATTTTTGGACTTTCGTTAGCTGATAACATTTAAGTCAATTTTGATAATTGTATTTCGTCATTTCCAGTCCCTTTGTTTGGTCTTGCATGTACTAAACTGTGCAAAAGACCGAGCAAAGAGACTGGAAATGACGTAGTACAATTACTGTAAAATGCTTGGCTTTAACCAGCAATCCAGTGATCTTTCTTCATCTATATATGTGTATATATATGTATATCTACGGACACGTGTTTCGCTGTTCAACAGCTCATCAGCGTAGCTTGGAACAATCTGAACGAATCGCTTTATATATTCGCTTTATATATTCCATATATTTTACATGGTGTGTATATTTATATTTGTATATGGAATGATCGAGGATTTCGAGTATTATCCAGCATAGGTTTACTCGCTGCTTATAGTTAAAGAACAACGCGGGGAATGTAAACATTGTTACTCAATATTTAAAACCAGGTGAACAAATTTGCGCTGAACGAGCGGACCTTATTGTTTTTTTTGTACGATTAGGATCAAGACAAAAGTTCAACGTTGTTTAGGTTAAGTTAGTCTAGATATGATAGCATTTCGTAGTTCGTAAACATGTATGAACGAAGCCCTCTCTCAATCGTTCCGGTGTTCCACCCAAGTAAATTTTGCATCTGAATATTCTGGAATATTTACGTTGTCCTTGAGGATTACCATTAGAGCGAAATAAAGAGAAAATGACTGAATACACGAATATTTAATTCAAGTGTATTGCATAGTATTTCAAAGGATGTTTAACATAACATTTCTTTGTCGGAAGAACAAGTTGTTTGCGCGCGCTTTAAATTGTTATCACATATTTAGATTCTTTGCATTTCCCGTCGCTCATATTTCACAGAAAACTCTTCGCTTAATATCACCATCACTGGTTTTATATGTATAGAGAGAGAAAGCTAACCACATCCAAACCTTGATACCTTTTAGTAACTTCTGTGAGGGGATTACAATTGTGTTGATGCTAAATCACCAGCCCTCCCTTCATATATCTATTGTCAAAAATATATGGTTTTTTATTAGCCTCTGTAATATTTATCTCTCATGGGAGAATTATACACTAGATGGTGTAAGAATTAGTTCTTCTGTGGACGAAGCAAAACACGTTTATCGTCTCAATTTCTGTCATGAATAAGTAATAAACGAAAGGTATAGAAATAGGGTGTCAAACCATTATTGCTGTGTGACGTCATGCTTATAGAATATTTAATACCTCTCAAATGAGCAGTTTCGAGACAGTTCGACCGCGCAGCCGTCGAGCATTCTTGAGGCTAATAAATGAGTTGGCTTTCTATTAGAATGTCTTGTACGTCTTTGGTTTGAGATCACTTTGTGAGTGGACCTCTTGCCTAAAGCATTTGTGTTTAGTTACAACGAAATTCGTGAAGTGAGTTTGGAGAAACAGACGAATATTACTATCAAAGGTCATTAACATTGATTTAAAGGTACGTTATCATTAGTTTCATTACTAAATGCACATGCCACATGTTCTTAGCATGAATCAAATTAGAAAACTTTACTTCTTCATTGCTGCGACGCCCTGCATACAGCAACGTTTGAATACAACTACAAGCGCAATATTGATTCATCAAGGGAGTTGGTCGCTTCTACGTTGTCTGTTTATCTTTCCACCTGTTTACTTTATTTCTTCGCGGTTGTTTCTCAATTTACTCAGCTGAAACATGCCACAACTTGTTAGTTTTTCGCTAGTTCATATACTTTCGTCGTTTTAACAAGTCGTGGAAAGCGATAACCATACAACACCTTAGCGTTTGGCGAAGCTATGCATCAACGCATTAGTCTCCTGTACACTCTAAAGTCTTCTTTAATTCCGTTAACGTCGCCTGTTTAAAGCCAAATGTTATTTAGTCGTTTGTTTAACACATCAATTGATCATCTTGCAAGAAGCCTTACGGATTGCGTTCAAGTGAAGGGGTTCGTCGCCTAGAATGGTCAAAAGATCAAAGTTTAACGTTTGTTGTTTTGCATCCGAAGGAGCTTACTAATATGGTGTCCTATGTCATAGTTTCCGAGTTCTCTCTTAATATTTATCTGGTGGCTCGCTGCTGCTACAGCCTTCAGGATATGGAAGTGCTATAACCAAGGATGTCATATGATCTCACCGACTCTTGAGGTTTAACACAACAAAATCAATAAAAACGTGTAGCGAGTAACGTCATGTTTAATATGTAGGGCACACCCTATTTGATACCAGTTATAGCCTAACTACGCTGTTTTCTCGCGCTATATACATTATTTTGAGGTACAAACGAAATACGGGACTAACAGATAAACGTTGGAATTGTATGTGTCATGAACGTGAACTAGCAACACTTTATTGATGAAAACGTGTAAATAACACTTCCCTAAAATAGTGTGAACATGCTGTGGTAAACAGAATGCACGCACCAACCAGAACGTCTTTTATATATGAACTTATATTATTACAAATTACATGACGGGCGGTCATTTCCTCGTTATTCCACGTTTATGGGATAAACATATTTCGATTTCGACTTTCAGAGTTAAATCAGCCGATAAAAAGACCCCATTGTTTCTTCGACTGTAAACTTTTGACGGCAATTGGTGATTTCCGTGAAGAGCCATCCTAGTGGGGTATAACGTATGTTTATCTCTGGAGACAATATTACATTTATAAAATTCCACAGCAAGACTTCTAGATATACCGCGTCTAAACACAAGTTGCTGGTTTATCATTGTATTTTTCTTGTAATATATAAACACTTGCGAAATGTAAAGTAGCAGTCATTAACTTTACTACCTGTCCGTAAACGCCATTTGAGTATGCAAATTTGTGATAAGTGCCGATAGCATCTTGAACGATGTGTCGCAATTTCCCCGCAGGAACACTGTGTCGTGTAGCAATTGCGGCGTTTTCTAGTATGCAAAGCGTGTACTTATAAGCAGCCAATATTTTACGAATAAAGCATCAATCTATTGGTATTTCCTGCGAGCTTTTGATTAGCATCAATTGCCTTGTTTCTTAATAAAGACGAAATATATAGCACTACTCGCATAGGAATACTGTATACGAAAGTCCATATCCAATGCATTCTCAAATCACTTGTACAACGAATGCTGACCAATGTTATCATTCTCCACGACATACAAGTAACCTAACCGCATTTGGTTTTTATATTATATATTCACATTAAATAATCCAGCATAACTTAAATTTCGAAGGACATTTCCATCGTAAACTGCAGTCAATTTATATTCAGCAAATTACGCTATTGCAAAATAATAAAACGTATTTCGTTGGTCAAGTTGATTTGTTATCTTCGAGCCATTAACGCACGCTTGTGGGTCATAAAATCGTGCGTTTGGTATTTGGCCTTGGCAATATTGCTTGTAAAAATTGTTTGATTGTTCAGTTATTTGTATACGGATTAAAGTTATGAATGGACTGATCCTAATTGTGAACAGATTACATGCAAAAACAAACACAAAAGTCGATAAATTCTTATGTGTTTACTCATTCCATTGAATACACCCGCTTTTCTGGTGACCTTCATCGGAAGTTGGTAAACAATTAACCACATTCGTGCGGTTTTAACTTTTGTATATTTTGAGCAATATTGCGAAAGGAATGCGAAATAGTTCAAATAACATTACTATACAGTTTCTTTTAATATGGTTTATATCCCCGTACGGCTTGGGTTTGGTATGTTGAATGATTTTGTTCTTAGTTTGGGCCTTGTAGCCTGAGAACTGGATTTGATACACACAAACATATTAATATTATATACTTAAGTAGCTGGGCTTGGTCTTGTTAAATGAACTTTTTTCTCCGTGTATTAAGTACTCGAAAGCGAAACCAGGTATTAGTACAATGAATAAACAAACGCACAACCTTTGAATATCCATCCTTTAGAAGTCGATGATGTATTGACCTCTGTTTCTACCATCATTTAAAAGTTGTTGATTTTTTAACTTTGGCTTTCTCGCTAGTACATTCGCCGCAGAACCTACCAATTTCTAATTCACATTAGCGACATTGACGTTGAAATAACGTGAAAAACCTCAGTTACTTTAAATTCCAAGAATATGACAACGATTTCTCAAAAACGTTCGTTCCCTGTGCATAATCTTGGTGATTATCTTTTACTCAACATCATATCAAAAGAACAATATCAAGTATCAAGAAAAAAAAAACAATACTCATAAATCTTTTGTTGTCGTCGTCGTCTTCGAACGCTCAAAGGGACCTTTAGCATGTAGGACAGCGACAGCGACAAAACCAAATTCCTCCAAGTAATGAACGAGAGAAAAATCGCCTTGTATTATCCGTTGTATAAGGTTTAACAGTTTGAAAATTTTATTGAAGGATCTTTATAATACGTTTTGCTGAACAGCTCCAAATTATTGCTTGTTGCGGCTTGAGATGTAGTTGTTGTGTAGAAGACGTAAAAATATTCAGTTTAATGTTGTAAACAGACGGAAGACGACACCTGAAACTCTTGTGGGACTTCCAATTATTCATTTCCTTTATTTCACCTTAAACTTCATTATATCGACCACCGTCGCCGTCGCGTTGCCGTCGTGTTTGCTAAAGGTCCCTAGAGCCCCTTAAATGACGTTCAGAAGTGGCTAGTTTTCTCCGCAGATTTCTGCCTCAATTTTTGTCATTCTGACAAATGTGATAGTGACTAGCAATTGAGAGTTTACCGAAGTTGATATTTACCAGAATTATCCAAGCAAAGTGGGGAATAAATCACGTGAGACGAAGAAACATTGTTGTACTTTTTCACTTTCTCCTCGTCTTCACCGAATTCGTTCAAAATGTGAACGACTTTGGTTTTCGGCTTTGTAGAGAATACGCTGTTGTGTTCATATAAACCATGTGAATTGGTTCTGTCAGGCCAAATCTCACAATGTAGTCAGATGTAAAATATTGTTCTTTGTCATTTCTTTCAGAGCGATAGACTTATGTAAATATTTTGTGGAAACGCTGCACTGAGTACGATAGTTTAAGGAACGTGAAGTATAAATAGGATTCCGATAGCAGCAAACAAGTGATTGTAGAGAACAAGTCAGTTGTATCACTAAAGCCTGGTTTTCACTAGCGTCATGAGTATAAATACAAACTAAATATAATACAAAAGACAAAACAAAAAAAAATGGAGACAATCGTGATTGAAAATAGCACTTGATATATTTCTAACCAATCAGAAGACATTTTTAGAATTGCTTAATTAGTTTAGAAATATCATAAGAGCCAGCGACGGGTGCGTAGATGAATTAGAATAAAAAGGAAATACTTAGAAAGAGTTGTATAACCACCGACTAGACTTGGGAAAAAATACTAAAGTGTCTAATTCCTACTGTAAATCGCGATTTCAATTGCTTATTTAAGGGAAAGCTAATAAGAAACGCTGGGTGCGATTGCAGAATACCTTTAATATTTAATATATTTAATTTATTAAAAGTTAATGTGTGTGTCATTACAAAAGTTCCATTTTTAGTTCAAACGATAGTTCAAATAACGTGAAGTATAAATAGGATTCCGATAGCAGCAAACAAGTGATTGTAGAGAACAAGTCAGTTGTATCACTAAAGCCTGGTTTTCACTAGCGACATGAGTATAAATACAAACTAAATATAATACAGTCGAAGACAAAAACGAAGAGAAAAGACAAAACAGTGAAAAACCGCTAGTGAAAACCAGGCTTAAGGCAAATTTTTAATGTTCCAGTAAATGTTTAGCAGCGTCACTTTATTTACCTGCTCTGGGGCAAATTTTTGCTTTGTCGTCAAGTCTATCATTACTGCTCCGTTTTTGAACTTAAGGATTACGTTGACTAAAGGCCGGTTTACACGATACGATTTGTCGTATGCGATTTTCATTTTGGTGTATGTAATCAAGTGGCGTAGTCACGTCGTGTTACCGACCATTACTTTTCCGCGTCTTTACCAATTGATTACATCCACCAAAATGTCAATCGTATACGACAAATCGTATCGTGTAAACCAGCCTTAAGACGTTTATTGCAGTTGATCGTAAATGTAATGTGGTTACGACGATGATACATTCACTTTCATGGCATAGAAGATGAAATATTACGAAGTGAAAAGCAGTTTCCATTTTGAACTAAGACAACTAAGCCAGTATTATTGGTTGAACTTAATGAGTGTCTTTTATTAGTCAAGAATATGACGCAATATACACTAGCTTTGTTTCATTGATTGCTGTCTAGAACGCCAATCAAGTAAAGGTCGATGCCGGTGGAAGTCCGGTTTAATCGCGGATAACAAGCACTTTCTGCTTGAGATGCTTGATAATATAATTGACCTATAATGAAGCATTATAACCATTCGGAAATGGGTGTGAGTAGAAATAGACCAATGATCTTGAGCGTGAGCTGAGCCAGAATTTCAGCGGTCTCCCTATAGTGTTTGGAGCATGTCACGAGATAAACACATGTTGATTTAATTTAGCAATTTTTACTATTTATACACAGTGCAAAGTAATAGAGATTGTTCTCTCCTAGATCACACGTACCTTTGAATCTCTAAGACCTGACTTATCTGACGAAGCATCTCGAGCAATGACATTACCACACCAGTGACTAAATAAACATTACTTAATATTGGCTGGTCACATGAGCCCGGTTTGCTGGGATGCAATGAAGTGTGAGATTCTTTTGGTGCAGGGGAATCCTGGTCGTTTTTTAGCAAAACTCTCCTTCTGTTTATATTGGAAATTCGAAAGTCACACCTCAACATCCTAACCAATTCCCTCACAACTGTGAAATCTTATCAACATGTGATTCCCGTACTACAGTGGTTGTTTACTTTTACACATCAACTCACTGACTTGTCCCCATGCATCAAACCGATCTCATCTTTCGAGTCATGTCATTAGCCCCCTTATAAGGACAAATTTTGATCAACGGGACTTAAGTTGTGGTTCAAAGTATTTCATCAACCATTTCTGGCACCCGTTCTCCCCCGAAAGAAGTCCTATATAATATATGTAGAAAAACGAAGAACTACTTCATGGAAGCTGAAGGAAATCTGGTTTAAAAATGTTCAAAGCAAAGTTAAATGTTTTAATACATTTTGTGGACGCGTTTTAAATTATCCATCTTTTTAATAAGTTCTCCAATATTGTAGACTTTTGATGTCCGTTATATAGATATTAAATTCGAATTTTGCGTTTTGTTAAATACGAAGAGCAACAATAAATAATTCCTATTATAGCTCTCGACAACTGATTGAATACATAAGCAAAAGCTTATAATTTTGAAATTTACTCATTGTTACTTGCTACCATTGATTGATTCTTCACAAACGTTCCCCGTTTCAATTTTGCTCTATATATTCTCTTCATTTATGAATAACAACCACAAAATAAAGATCTATGCAGAAAGGCCATTTCGTGATACAACGTTTCCCCGTATTTTTATCCAAAAATACACAGTTTACTTCATACCGGCCGAGGCCAGTCAGTTCAACGTGCTTATTGACCTGAGCATACAGTTTACTGACTGAGTCACATAGCTCATGTGATCTGCGCGAAGATAAAAGGTTCAGATCAGATTGGCTCTTCTGTCTATTTTTATTTTGTGATAACAACCTTGACAAGTTATTTTACCATTTGACAACGCCGGATTAAATAATCTCTTGTAGATCTTGTTTTCCCAAGTTTCGCGTTCGTTCATGTTTGCATTTGTTACGGGAAATCGAGAAATAATGCTGAAATCTGTGAAACAAAAAAATTTCCTTGTAGATTTTGTGAATATTTTTGTCAGCTAATACTTGAAACATTTCGAACGAATATCAGGAGTCGATGATCAAAACGATCATTGCAGCTTTCTTTCCTCAATTTTTCTCTTTAGAGTAAAATTTAAATCCAAAACGAAACGATACTTAGCAAAGACGCCACGTCGTCGCACTGCCATATATCAAGTTCTTCTCTCTGATGTATAAAATATTCTTTTCCAATGTAGGCTGCTTAGCAACGTTGTATGTTTGCTCATTAAATATTAGCTGTTTATGCGAGGTTTAATATTTACGTTTTTGATTAGCACCACGTTGTTAATTAAAGAAATAAAAGCCAATATATCTGGCTCAAGTTCTCTATTCTACATTTTCTCTTCACCCCGCTTTCGTCTAAAACCAATAAGAAATTTCCTTTCGGCGAGTGCTATCACAATATGTGGCATCCCTAGTGTCGTTTATTTCAATTCAGGCTGATTTTTAGTATCGCTGATAAAATCCCGCTTAGCAAATTGTTAATTGATATTGTCTCTAAGGTTTGTTTACACGACCGAATATTTCTTCTATGGGATTGTCCTCTTGATTTACGTCATCGAATAGTATTTTGTATTGACATGAGGGTATAACTTTATGGCTGTCAGTATGTTAAAAGTAACGGTGTATATTTAACAGACAACTAGTCCGAGTTGTCTATGAGCAGATAGTCAACGAGGGCGCAACACGAGTTGACTATCGCTCATAGACAACAAGGATGAGCCAATCAAATCGCAGTGTTTGTAATTGACAATGACTGACTGAAATGTACGTTCAGATAGACCACAGTGACAAGCCCATGAAACAAATCGTATTGTAATTAACGCCGGTGTTGTGCAGTCAGGAGATCCAAGGTAGATAAATAGAATAGGTACCAACTTCATTAAGACTGGGATATAAACCCCATACTAATATGGTAAGAATCGATGCAACAACCCTAGAAAACAAGAAATTTTAAGAAACTGAAATTTTTAAGCGTGTTTAAATAACCTAAAACTTGAAAACAAATCTTAAAAGCTAAAAGCAGAACAGATGATTATTTTCAAATTTGACAAGATTCGTTTGTCTTCAGCGTTTTGAAAATGACTAAACCCATACCCAAAAAAAACAAAACAAACACCAACTTACTTTAACTATACTAGATATTTACCGAACTTTTAGTTGTTTATTAAACTCCCGCTTTGCATAAGTGGGATTGTAGCAGGTCGAGCTATCTCTGGTCCACTATACCGATCTATTAATATACCTTTACATGTACATCGATTTGTGTGTCAACAATTTTTGACATTTTTTTCTGTTTTTAGGCATGCCTGTCATAACAGCACTTGAGAACACTGGTATGTCAACAAGCGAGGAAAGACTTCCAATCAATGGTTCCTTTGGTACTCAACCACAATCGGCTCCACTTGATGAGGTAACTTTAACATTTTATGTAGTTTAGCTATTATTACTAATACTATATACATAAGCTATAGCTTACAACCAGCGACCCTGTCTTCAACACGACCAATACTTTTAAAACGACTAGGTGATCTGACCGTGAGCAAAAGACCTGGAACCAGCAAGAAAATAGAAATCCATTTTGCTGTTTTTAATCACTTGTATCTTTGCTTTTTGTTCATGAAACTTGCTCAAACTTAGTAATTATGTTTAATGCATAAAATTATAAGTCTGTGATAAATTTGGGAACGAAGTAAAGTATATTTCAAGAGAAAATAAGCCGTTTTGATCGCAAAATGGATTTCTATTTGACAACTAGTGCTAGTCCTTTTCCGCGTTTTCAGATCATCTGCAATGTTTAGTTTTACACCTTACGGACACCTTCGTTGACTGGCCAGAAATCACTGCCTTTGGTTTCACTGAACCAATACGGGGTTTCTTGCAGTAGGCAATAAAGCTACTTGTGGCTAGTATAAATACCTGTGGTACCTTGTGGCCGGTTTAGCTTAGATAAAGTTTGGTTAATACAGTATAATTAAATAATACAGTACTGTAGTGTGAACAAAAAGCCGGCATGAACAAACCGTTGAACAAAGGACAAAACGAAAGCGAATTCTGTGATATCCTGCTTTGTTTGTTGCGTTTGATTGGCACGCAAAGAATAGAAATAAATAAAACAGGCAAGGTGTTTGACGGTTTGATACCACATAAAATTTTTTGCCAATATTACGCTCACGTGACTAATTTTCTATTACTAAACTGCATTTTGCATGCATTTTTGCATGCAAAATGTACGTAAAATGCACACAATTTGCACGCATTTTGCACACAATTTGCATACACAGCTAATATACGAGTTTGACATTTAAATCAAATTTGTTAAATAACATTAAATAAATGTCCCGTTCTATTTCTTCTTTCACTCCGGTCATTTTTCTCACTAACCGTTTTCTGGCTATTCAGTTGAATCCGGTATCCAGTCAAGTGGGATCCGACACATCGCTAATAAGTTTATATGGCGTTTAGCTGTAATTTGATCGTTGAGCTGATTTATTGCTTTTTGTTTTCAGCCAAGGGTGTTTGTGTTTTTGGAGAAGAAACCCAATGAAGGTTTAGGGCTTTACCTTGTCCCTTTTGAAGATGAACCGCTGACTGGTTTGTTCGTAAAAACTATAGTGCCTGGAAAATCAGCAGCTCGTCTGTCGGTGTTTGATCCTGGTAAGTATTTATGTAAAAATGTGTTCCAGAACACGTTAGTTACCCGTTCCGAAACGCGTTTCGTACGTGATCAAAACATTCAGTTACTTCTAAGTCGTAGTACACACAACCCAAGCTGGTCGTGTGAAAAGCCTGTATTTTCTCAAGGAAACAACCATAACACTCTTACACTGCTTTTTTTTTAGGTGACAAAATAGTTACTGTGAACGGAACACCATTGAAAGGTCTTTCCTACCGTGAGTCAACAGACTTCATTCGACAGTGTCCTGGACCTAATGTTAAAATGGGAATTATTAAACATGCTCTGTATAAGAAAGAAGGTATTTACCAGTTAGCAGCTGCAGTTTTGTTCATGTTGGTCTTGACGTGACTATTGTATCATTTTTACTACGGAAATTAGTGCTAATTATTAAATTACATGGTCAAAAATGTCGGATTCTTAGGAACGTTTTGGTCACAGTGAGAATTTCACCTTTGAACCTTCATGATAGTCGAGTCCAATCCGCTGATCCCATAGTACACTAGATAGAGCTTCCTCACCTATCGAAAATGAAGAGAGAGTTGATGAACTTCCGGGAACCAAAGGGAGGAAAAAGACAACCTCATTGGCGTTCTCATCACTTCACAACACTAAAATTGATCTAGAACCAAATAAAACAGAAGCTCTAACAATTAAAATATATGGTTACCCAAAAAGAACTTTTCTGAGGTTCGCGTGGTGATTCTTTTGAATTTGGTCCCCGGAAGCTCATTAACTCTGGCTTCACTTTCGATAGGCGAGGAAGGTCTATGTAGTGTACTGTGAGATCAGTGGGTCAAATCTTTCACGGGCCAATCTGATTTCGAAGTAATTTATAAATTTTAGTAATTTATAAAGTTTATATTACTGCTTGTGAAATAAAGATAATGAGATGAGTCCAAACGATTACTGTTTG
>JAOBAZ010269609.1:0-15006 GCA_026546875.1 Pteroeides caledonicum
ATTTCTCAATAAAACTTTGTCATTATACTTATCTCATTACACGCTTTAAGTTGAGACAAAAACAATTTTTGGTTGCATTTGTCCTTTAAATTCATGAAGAATGGATTTTTTAAGGTTTCAAGCATCTCGGCTTGGTTATCAAGATATTCTAAGTTGAAGATGATCCTAGTCTCCTCCGCAGGCATCTCTTTGGCATTGAAAGCCAACAAAATAGGCGATTTTTTTGGACGAGAACGACGATTTCGATGTTTTGGCCAAACATTACGAATATCGAGAGGCTGGGAACTGGAAGGGGATCTGGCGCTGGCAACCAAACCTAATTTGTCCCAAACATTTTTTATCGACAAAAGTTGGCAGTGGTGTTAATATGTAGTCAATATGGAGATGTTTAGGTAACATTTTTGCACCAAATCTTCCGACGTAAGTCCGTAGTATGATGAAGTACGAGGCCGAAACTCGTAGTTCTGCTCGTTCTGCAGAAGCACAAGGAATTACCAAAGTCTCAGTAACAATGGTGGAAGCCTACCTAAAAACATTGACATCGACCAACTTGAAAGGAGTGACAAAGCTCAATTAATCATTTATCGATTCGAATATCGCGCATCGTTACTTTACGGAGATAACGCGAGGCTGCAGAACACTCTCTCGGGCAATGTACTTCAAGTAACATTCTAACAAGGAGTTGTTTTTAGAACAACCTGTCGTAAACAAACCGGCGGATATGCGCTGAACCGACTGGACATCGAAACTTCTCTGACTTTCTTTAGCGGCCTGCGCCCTTAGCCTCTAGTGACCAGTGGTAGTTGTAGTTTGGTAGTTATAGTTTAGCGCAGAACATTTAAATAATTGCAATTTTATTCAGATTTTCGATCGGTTCTGAAAAGTGGGACAAACACCATTCTATTGCCCCTCTTACCCGTACCAAAGATACTGTAAAAACGTGATAACAATGCCAGCGAAGTATAAAGGATATGAATTTTACGACAAAGTATTGAAAAATCCTCGGTACATAGTTGCACCAATGGTCGACCAATCTGAATTACCTTGGAGATTATTAAGCAGAAAATACGGTGCTCAGTTATGTTACTCACCGATGTATCACGCATCAGTATTTTTAAGAGAACCTGTTTATCGTAAAGCTGCCTTAGCTAGTTGTGAGGAAGATCGACCATTGATTATTCAAGTAAGATCTTTATACTGACAGTATTGCTGAATGTCACTGTGAATGAATACCAAACACACAGGCCATGACACACTCTTAAGTGCTTTACTAGCTCATTTAATCCATTTGAACTCTCTGTCTCACTCTATACGGTTTTACTAGTCAAGATAATATCTTCAGTGGTTAAATTAGAAATGAAAAGTAGTGAATTTAGAAATGATCCTTTGCCAAAGTTTTTAAAACATTTCTGTGTCAGTAACTGCTTGACCAATTTTATGCCAATGTCTGCCATAATCCCTGGGGAATAAAAAACGTCTGGCATCAGCCAGAGTAAAATGTAAATAAGTACTGGTGCTTAAAAGTTAAGGGGTATTACGTATATTTTCTTGTATTGTCTTCTTTTGAAAAAAAGACATGTTTAATGTATTTTATTAGTTCTGTGCTAATGATCCAGAGACATTTTTACAAGCAGCATTACTGGCAGAGCCTCATTGTGATGCAGTTGATCTAAATTTAGGATGTCCACAACACATAGCAAGAAGAGGTAATTTAGTAACAAGCTATGTAATTTACTTTTTATTGGAGTTTAATTTACTATGTATTCAAGACTTCTACTCATTTACCCTTTCCTTATTAAAGTGGCCAAAATAAAGCAGACTTTCTGAAAAACTAAACTAACTATATTCATATATAATTAGTTAAAACTGACAGAGCATGGCTCTACCAATTTTACTAAACTGTTCTTCCTAGAAGTCCAGTGAGGGCCATCCCTCATTGGTCCAGTGGGAGAAAACTGCATGAAGTACCCAAAGAAAATCTGGGAATCTTTCCCTGGTAATGGGTTGAATTTTTTTCCTGGCAATGGAACTCATCACCTTCAAACATTTAGAAAGACTGAATCTTAAAGCAAAATACATTACCGGTACTGGGTAATTTGTCTTGATTTCATTTTTTATCATTTTAGGGCATTATGGTGCTTTTCTGCAAGATGAATGGGAACTTTTGACTAAAATTGGTAAATTAATTATTTGTTAATAATATACCTATAATTCATAGTGTTGTCTGCCACCACAACAGGTCACTTGATGGAATTTACTCAACCTAACACAAGATAATATTGATTGATATCAATTACCTAATATATATTGACTTTTTCTTAATTACAATACTTTTAATGATGTAACATCTGATCACCTATTTAGTGAGTCTAGCTGCTGAGAAATTATCAGTTCCAATAACATGTAAAATACGAGTTTTTGAAGACGTTCAGAAGACTGTCAGCTATGCAAAAATGTTGGAAAATGCAGGATGCCAGGTAACTGTAAACACATACAAGTATTAAAATGCCAAAACATTTAACAATTATTGAATGAGGTTGAGTACCATATGAAGAATCATTACTACCGGACAGCTATATTGTCTTTTACGGTGACCACAAACAAAGTTTGTCGGTATCAACAAAGGCTGAGTTTGATAACAACAAACTGAAGCTTGATAATTCTTCATATCATGCAAACAACAAAGTCAATTATTTATTTAAAAGAATGAAGAAATTACTTTAAAGGAAGCTAGTTGTGTTGTTACACATTCCTGCTCCTTCATTGTCATCATTGGCATGATATAATGTGAGATATGACTTTCATCCACGTTGTGACTTCATAACGTGGAAGAAAAAGCTCTATCCCATGTTATGTTGCACGCATTGGACATGACCATGGCTAATGCCAATCAAAAGCCATGAAATCTTATTTTTTAAATTAACATTTGGTTATAATATTTCCATAGCTTTTAACTGTCCATGGCAGAACAAGGGAGCAGAAGAAAGAATTAATGGGATTGGCAAGTTGGGATCAGATAAAAGCAGTCAAGTATGAATTATGTAATTGTTTATTACAGAAGAAATATGAAATTTAATTTACTTCTTGTGTTCTATATGCACTCATTTACTTTGCTTACTTGCAAGTTATGCTGTTTGTGTTGATATTTAAAATAAATTTCATGTTTTTCCACCCCATCCCATGAATTATTCTTTATACTGTACTGGTATCCCATATATACAGGTACCAGTATTCTATATCATACCTGCACAGTATACTTTATGTAGGAAATATAAGATACAGATTATACAAAGGACAGATTTGCACTATATTTGTACCAATTGCAAACATGCAAATGCCACAATCGCATGGATTAGTAAACTGTGGAAATTGTTGCAAATTAAATCTATGTGGAAATTATTAACAGATTTGCACATTGGTTTCTAAATTTGTAAATGAGCAACTGCTATTAAATTTTTATATAAATTTGCCTTGCTGCCAAATTTGTTGCAACTGCAACATTTGCAGCTCTGCAACTAGACTGGCAAATTTAGTGCAAATCAGTCCTTCTGTGTTGGGCATCAGTAGTTTATGGTCACATGTGGTATGAAAGATATGGCTAGAGTGTTCAGCATACTGTATACATATACAGCTTGTGTGCTGCACACTCTACCTCTAAATTCTATTTAGAATTTACCACATGTATAAATGAAAATGTTTATACTGTATATCATTGAACAAGCTCTCTTTTAGTAGCCTTTTGTAGCTTTTATTTAATGGTAATTGCCAAGTATCCCAGTCCTACACTTTCATGACATTATATCTTACTTTATGCGATCCTTCATTGAATCCTTGCAGGGAAAGTCTTTCCATTCCTGTGTTTGCCAATGGTAATATTTTATATTTTAATGATGTTGAACAATGTTTGGAATACACAAAAGCTGATGGTGTCATGAGTGCAGGTTTGTTTGCAAAACGAAAATAAGGAAGTTGACATTGTGTCAGGTTGTGAAGAGCAGACAATGAGATGGTTGGAACATGTGCATGTACACTACATGGACACAGGATGTAGGGAAGACTGTTGTGGTGATTGATATAGGTACCTAGGTCCTATCACTACAAGCTACCTAAGTCTGAACAGCTTCATTCTTAACTTAAATGTTAATGTACTCATACCAACTCTATTAAAATGGAATATTTGCCATGTATTTTTTTTGTGTAATATATTTAAAACAAATCTCAGCTTTGGTACATGGCTTCTCACAACAATTTCCTCCAATTTCCACATCTTGTTTGTATCTTTCCTTTTCATTCTGTCATGTTCCTTACACAATCTGACTCAGTGCCATCATTGGCCTTTCTTCACCTTTGGCACCTATCTCATTAGACATACCATGAAACCCTCTTCAGTCATAACACAATTGAATTCCACAGCTCAAGTCCAAGCGACTTTGGACATGCAAGTTAGGAAAATCAAGCTACAGAATCTTTTATATTACTTTTCATATAGTACTGTAGAATTGCTTTACAAAACTAGCATACATAATATGGTTCTGTATTGTAAATCAATGTTTACAGTTATGGATGGTTAAGTTTCTGTCCAGTAGGTAATTCTACAGGCACAAGTTCAGCTATAAAATTAATTGACAATATTTGTTTTATTTTGATAATTCTATTTTTTCAGAAGGAAATCTTCGAAACCCAGCCATCTTTTCTGGGAATGAGCTGCCTGCTTGGGACATGGTAGAACAATATCTCAACTTGGTTGATCAATTCCCATGTGCTTTATCTGCTGTTCGAGGTCATTTATTTAAAATATGGCATCATGGGTGAGATTTAAAATAGAATTAGAAAGTAGATCTAGCTGTTAAAACCATACATTATGGTGGCCATGATGGCCAACTTTATCTTACTTCTGATGTGAGACAACCTGGTAAGACCCCTTTACTGCAGCTTTTAGCTTGACAAGTAACTTATCTGGTGAGACAACCTTGCCAGGGAAGTGTCAACTCTTTAGCTACCAACTGCATCACACTACTGCAAACGTTTTTATCCTGTCTAAGGAGAGGCAATTTTAGGTTCTTTTTACTTGAAAAACCATACAGGAGGAAGGAAAGGGCTTAATACAATTACAGTACAAAACATGAAACATGTCCAACGTTTAACCCATTCACTGTTTTGTCAGCCATAACTGGCCACAACTTAACACATTTTACTTTGGGCGTATATACCAGACAATTTTAGTTGTCCATGGCAAATGTCGGGCCAGTGACAGGTTAGTGCATATACAGTAGGTTTTATTTAAAATTTGCATTTCAATTACTTTCTATCTGTAGGCTAGGTATACACACAGATGTGAGGGAAAGACTAAGTAAAGCTGGTTTATTAAGTGAAATGAGAACCATCAACAATGATTTGAAAGAATTGGCAAAGGTACAGTAATATTTTTAATAAAACTAAAGTAGACAATGATGCCACAAAACTGGCACTGGTAAGCAGTATTTAACTCTTTCAGTGCTGTATTGATATTTTTTTAGTTTTTTACTCTGGTCAATGCCAGACAGTTTTACTTCTCAAGTGGAAGGTCAGAACAGGACAAGGGTTAAGAACAGAGTCAATAAATTCAATGTCACATATACAGACAGTATTAAGTGAAAAAATATCATTTAGTGAAATGCATGTTTGTATGTGCTATATAATACAAAACAGGATTGAAGGAAAAAGAAAAAATCAACCAATACATTGATTTTTACATTTTCATGCATCCATATTATTTCGGTGCACAAGTAAGGAGTGAATGTTGTTTTTCTAGAAAGATGCAATTACAATGGATGAAAAATATTTAACCCCAAATAATAAACCTTATTGGATATGTCAACCTTATGTCAGGTAAGAAAACATCATTTAAAAACTGTTCTAAAGACTCTATACCATACTGGTCTCTGACATATGGTGTTTCATGTGCAAGGTTTGAATAATAAAACATTATGCGCAACTTTCTAAAGTTAGACAGTTTTGGATTGTTGTATTACATAACTTAACAAGTACTGGTGAACATGGTATCCTTTGCACACTCAATATTTTGAAACATGGTGTACAACTTTCCCACCTGGTCCAAAGTTATATGCAAGTGGCACATTTGTTCACTGTTAACCAATGTGCCACAGTGTCAGCCTTGCAATGGCCACTTCACTGATTTTACTCTAGCTTATTATACCAAAATGTCAGATGATTTTTTTTTTGCCCTGGGGAAACCCTCTGGGAGTAATAGGTTAATTCAAACCTTGTTCATGACATACTTTCAACTTCCTTTTCCCAGCCATCCCAGCCAATGCTATTCACTCCATCAATTCTTCTACATGGACACCATCTTTCACTAATATATACCTGATCTTACATGCACATCCATCTAGTGTTCCTATCTCACCCCTGACTCCAAATTTCCAATCCCACATTTTACTCCTCATCCATAACCCATGTCTGACTTGGTACTGATAAGCATGTATGTATATTGGTAATGTCTGGTATGGTAATATCTTTTTTAATGAAATCTCAAACAGGTCTCTTGCTCAAAAGCCACCAAAACAAATTGATGAGAATAAAGATGAGAATGTGATCAGTAAGAAACAGATGAAAAGGAATTTGAAAAAACAGAAAATACAACAAAAAGAGCCACCAGAAAGTGAGTGGCTTAGACATAATATTTTGCACCAATTAACCAAACTTAACGATTCACTTTCTCTTAATTTACAGAGTCCTTCAAATGGGAAAGGTGTGAAAAATGCAAGGTTAATCCAAAGGTAACAGTTCCCAGGAAACAATAAATAATAGGACCAATACATTTAAAAACATTTGCATAACAAGACATGCCATAGGGATAAGATCATCATAATTTAATTTTTAGATGAAATGTTTTACTTATAAATGGCACATACCAGGTATATGTAAACCCATGTCTGAAATCTAATAATTTTTTACAGGGAAGAAAATGTGTACATGTTATGTGCCGTGCTTGTTGTAAGGAAAAGACAATGACAGAGAATGTGAACTGTGTTAGTCATCGGTTCAGAGGTCACCATAAAGCAGAGCATGACACAAATGTTAAGGATAATACAGAAATTGAGAATAAGGATACAGAAGTTGATAACAATGCTGGTCAGGCAATAACATAATTATACAATACAGTATTAGTACTAAACAGCTATTATAAAGAGGGCAAATCTTGATAACTTGATATATCTAAGTTTACCATGTTATGGCAAAACTGCATGACCATAAAACATGAAAGGATACCTTTGAGCAGCCAAAGTCATCTTACTAAACCCAAATATTTTTACCAGTACTCGTCATAAGAACTAGATCTACATGTAAGTGCACACTGAAACCTTCAAACCATCTTGTTAACATATTGACTGCTGAAGTCACGTTTTATAATTCTAGCTATTCCCAGAAGAGTTTTAATATTGTCACCCTCATATGACAATTTAATTGTTTGGCACTTACTTAGTGTATAATAAAAGATAATTTTAGGGTCAGGGATTAAGTTCAGGGATTAAGTTAAAAACTCAAAAAATTTACAAGCTATTGTTGATAAATAACCCTTCAACTAATGAAGTGACCTTTTATTATTTTACTGTGTAAGGCAATAACAAAGCAATAAAGTAATTATGTCCTTTAACAAAATTCTTTAACCTTGTCTAAAAAATTAGAATGTATATTTTGGTGAATTGTATTTATTTTGAATCAAATATAAATATTGCCTGTAATATACAATTACAGCTAACAAACTTTTGGTTACCTGTAAAATTCACTTCTCAAAACATTTCTTCTCCAGTAATGGTGGAAAAATAATATTATGCATATTAAAATGTTTATTTTTTACCTAAATTTTTCAAGTACCCTGCAATCAGTTTTTGTGTTGATTCCTTAGTGCAAAAGTCCATGAACAGTTGGGTGTCTGCATCCCTCCCTTTTCGTAGTTTTTCCAGAGAAGAATTTCTTAACATTAGTTTGGTTGTGGTTCTTGCTTCCCCTGAAATAGGTAAAACTTCATGTAAAAAGCATTATAATTATTGTCATATATATATTACTTTAGTACAGTAAGTCATATCTATGACCCATAAAAATAAACTGTATGTAAATAAGGTGGGAAGCATAATCTTAAGACAGTATATCTTCCAGTAAAGGTCATAAGCAACAGAGTCTAAAATTGCAATGTCCTGGTATCAACAGATTACAGATATGCTAAATTTTCTGCTAAATTATGAGGGGAATAAAAACCATACAAACCAGCAGTAAATGCCTATGGTTGTCTCCCAATCATTTTGTCTTTATCATATATTACTGGTGCGATGACAGATTATAGTATTTACTTTGATTATATGAATGTGTAATAATAAATTGAAATGGTTGTTGCATTGAACTTTTTTTGATCTGATTACTGGACTGGATTTGGTTGTGCTCAATGATGGGCAGTCCATCATCTGATGACAAGAATTACCATATGTAAGATGCTGAAATTTATAGTACCAGTAATTCATCCAGAAGTGGGTTACTGGATGTGTATGGGATACAAAAATTTAAAACCACTTGACTGATGAATAATATGGTCATACAATTGTCCTACTATCTTCAGGCTTCTGTTGTTCATTTGGTGGGATTATACTGGCTTTTCTGACTTTATTTCAAGATTTGGTAGCAAAATGACTGGACACCATGTGGGGGCAATTGGGCTATACAAGAACAATTCTGATACCGGTAATAGGCTTTATAGTGATGCATGTAGCATGTTAGTGAGTATTCCTTTCCTACTAGAGCTTTTCAGGCTTAACACATTTAAGCAGAAAATTTAAACAATTATAAAACCTTATTCACTGCAATCACGGTGGCAAAAAAGTGTTGCTGTGAAACCCAATTTTTGCAATTCACTGCAGCAATTGTGACAGTAATTGCTTAATGCCATCGTGAATATGAAGGGCTAGAGACATGTACACACTAACCTGGTATTGCTAGCCATTTTTGTAGTTCATTCTTAGCTATGTCCACCACATCATCCTCAACTAATTCATCAACCAATCCTATCTCCTTTGCTTGCTTGCTGGTGATAAGTTGACCAAGACCCAATAAATGTTCTGTATGACGTTGTCCAATTGTATTAACTAAAGTTTCCTGAAACCTAAATTAGTTTGCTCAAAATTAATTTACATGCTATTAAAACCAAAGAAACAAATAAGCAAACAAGAAAATAAACAATCAAACAAGAGCACAGCTTACCAAGGTGGTGCAACAATGCCCTAGAACAAAAAGATAAACTTATTTTTTTGTAATTATACTTAATGGGTGGTTACTTGTAACTGATAGTAAAGTGAAATTAATGATATTATACCAGCATATTTACGAATTACCAGTTTAGTTTCATTTGGTCCAATAACAAAGCCATCCCTCATAATCCTGTAGTCACAACATACTGCCAATAAACAACCTCCAGCAGGAGTTGCTCCCTAAATCAAATATATAAGTCATACCCATATGAATTGATAACCCAGATGGCTATCAGCCAAATATGATAAAAGTGATGCTAAGTAACTGTTTTACCAGATATAAAAGCCATTGTTGTACATTATACACATTATATGTAGTAAGTCATATTAGTCATATTGATATTGTATTACCCGGTATATTACTGTAAGCAGCCTATGTTGTACATTGTGTCATTTACCAGGTATTGTAAACCAAAGGCCCATTTACATGATACAATTTGTTATGTGTGAGTTGTATCGTCGTGTTTGTGATTTTAGACTCGCTATTGGTTGTTCAGTTAAGAAAGATGCCATAGCACTGATTTTCATACGTCAGTATATGAATTGCATACAACTAATTGGATCATGTAAATATGGGCCTTAAGGTATATGTTGTATATTATATACATATTAATGTACTACAAAGCTGTTGTACATTATGTACAATACCAGGTAATACTAAAAGTATATTATATATGTATTACTGATAAGCTGTACTGTAGAATGTATGCATAGAGTTTACCATAAAGAACAAATCAGGTTAGAGAGCATACATAACTCTACCTTATTTTTTCCAGTGAGTATTGTTTTAAAAAAATGAAAAAACATACATTTATAGCAGCAATTGTGGCCAGTCTTGATCCATAAAGTTTCAGCCAAGTTTCTTGAAATAAATTCCAAAATAGTATCAGTTTGTCTTTCTCTTGAAGAAATCCTTTGATATCCAAACCAGCACTGAAGATTTTTGGCAGTGCCTAAACATGAAAGTATGAAGGTACAGTATTAGGAGGATTTGTTCATGGTAGTATTTATCTAAAACAATAAATTGGTATATATGGTATATAATACAGGGTTAAAATATGTGCCACAGTACCGGCCATTATTAAATAGCGATTTTTATTCATGGCTGGCAGGGGGTTTCCCTTGAGTAAGTAAAATCATCTGGCATCAGCCAGAGTAAAATCTGTTAGGTAGAATTTTTCAGCTGGCTTAGGGTTAAAGAGAAGATCCCAGAGCACTTGCTACTGGTAATTATTAAAGAAATCCTCCAAGCACTTGTTTATTTACCCATATTACCAGCAGGGATTTACCCTTGGCAAAGAAGTAAAAATGCTGTTGACCCACTAAAACCCTATATATCCGAGCTTGACAAGTAATCATATTGATTCATATTTGGCCTTTAGAAACAGCTGCCAATATTGATTGCATACCAGGACAGATATACAAGGTGAATTCAATATGAAACCAAACCCAAATATCTTTAGGATGGAGTTCACTGGATTGTTTTGCCTTTCAGGATATACAGTTAGTTATGGTATTGTATTAGTTGTAATACCTGTGGCATTAAACTTCTTTTATGGGCTGCCTGGATGAATGATTATGTTATACCTTATGGTTACTGGAAAATGGCTATTATGGAATGTGCAGGGTGAACAATGGAGTACTTTAAAACACAACATACCAGTAGTTTCCTAGGCTACAGTATATGATGACACATAGAATGGATGTTGGGGTTGGTTCAAAGCTTGGTCAGCTTAACCCTGGGTTAGTGAAAAGTAGAGAAGCAGAGTTATTGAAACCTACCTTGTTGGAATGTTGTTGTTTTTTTAACAGAACCATTGTGAAATGAAAACTGTACATTAAAGTAAAACAGTGGGTTGACATTTAACCCTGGGATAGTGCTAACCCACCTTTGAACAACTCAACCCTGGTTTACAAGACTCCCATCATGGATTTTTTTACCTATGCCTATATCATATAGGCATAGGTAAAATATAGTATATGGTTATGGTTAATTAAATGGTACCACTTATATCAAACAAGGGACCGCCATTGTCGATTATTTAAGTGTCCCAAAATTATGTGTTACAATTGTTTAAAAGCAACAATTCACCAGAAAAGACTTATTCGTTTTATTTAGTATCAGTATTCATTTTATAATTCCGTAACATGATTATAAATACTTACAGAAGTTAATATTAAACCCTGACAAGTCTTATCCGACTCCAACTCCTCTATCGTATTGCAGAGTTGACTAAACATTTCAATACTAAGAGCATTCACTGGTTTTGATTTCATCGTGATAATACCAAATCCGTCATGCTTTTCAACGTCCAACAACGGTGCACCCTCCGACGTTGACAGGGCAGAGAAAAAGTACTTATTAGGAATTTTGGCTTGCTTTAGAAAATGTACATTTCTCCGGGTACAAAATACACCTTTAAATAAAATAAAGTTCAAAAAACAAACTATTTCCCCGCAAACGATATTTTTAGAAACTAATTTCTGATCGGAATGTGCATTACATGCAGTATATTAACTTACTTTGAGCGTGTCTCTTTGCAAAACGTGACAGAGTAGCGGCCATCTTGAAGGGTCTTTAGTTCTGGGAATTGGTGCCGATCGGAGGGACCGACCTTGATTGACCTTCACGCACCACGCGGGCCAAACAGAATCAAAGTTCAAAAGTTCATTTCATTTTACGAATATGGCGGAAGACAGGCAGGTTTTACGAGAAGCTGTTGAATTGTACGAGAAACACTTTAAATCGAAACCAACGTTGGCGGCTTTTGCACCAGGCCGGGTTAACCTTATAGGAGAACACACAGATTATAACGATGGTTTTGTACTGCCAATGGTAAGCAATTAACAATCAAGGCTTATTAATAAATTATATGGTTTGGTAACCAAAGCATGTAATTTACAAGTCTTAAGTGGTTTGTCGATAGCAATACATAAGATTAAATTTTTAATTACATTTTTTAAACATCATCAATTGTGGGTCATTCCATTTGAAGTCCATAGCCCCAGTGGATGGGATAAAGATCAAAGTGCCAGCACAGACATTTGTATTGGCCAAAGCCAGGAAATAAAGCAAAGAAGAAGTACCGGTAATATCCCTTGGTTATGCTGCATAACCATAAGTAAAGTTACTAATAACGGCCGATATTTCACTTGACCCATATTACCAATTTTGAGTCCCACAATGTTTTCTTAGGCCAAAGATTATAATCATTATTTAGGCTCTTGGGTTGGTTACTGTTATTGTTGGAACCCCCACAAGTGGAACAGAGTGTGAGATTGTTACCAGTGCTAAAGGGGTGGATGAACCACATAAAGTGACATTCACCAGTCATTCTGATGACACCCCCCTGAAGCCAGGTCAACCTATGTGGACTAATTATGTTAAAGGTGTCATAGCCAATTTTGGCTACAAAATTCCATCATTCAATGCTGCTATAGCGACATCAGTTCCTTTAGGAGGTGGTTTATCTAGCTCGGCATCTCTAGAAGTTGCAACATGTACATTTTTGGAAGAGCTTTGCCCAGAGAGCAAATACCGTTCACCAAAAGACAAGGCACTGCTATGTCAAAAGGCCGAACATGACTTTGCCAATATGCCATGTGGGATCATGGATCAGTTTATATCAGTCATGGGACAGAAAGGTTGTGCATTACTTTTGGATTGTAGGTAATGTTTTGTGTTCTTTCTATATGTTCTTATGGTACCAGAAGCTCTTCTCTTGGCCAGTAAAACAATCTGGGGTTAATAGAGGTAACACCACCTCACCCCACCCCACCCCGATAAAGGCTATTTGCAGGGGCAGTTGATGCTTTTCTGGCAGTAGGGGTGCAGACTTCCCTCAGGGGTGCATTGGTCAAATGTCTAAGTCATGATGGTTTCCCGTGAAATTCAAGTAAAATTACAAGTCTGCCATTAAACAGAGTAAAATTTGTCAAGTTTATGGGATGGTTATTTGTGGGATGGTTATTCCTGGCATTGCCATGGCAAACAAGTACCAGAATGCTTTGCAGGTATTCACTGTCTAATTTACTTTGAAAGCTTGCAAAGCATCATGGTAGTTGTAGACACTTGTAGTTAAATAAGTGTAAATATGTCGTCTTGCAAATGGCCTACCTGTACCAAGGTACTTAATAATGACCTGCATAATGAAGTGAATATACTCAGAAAAGAACAGTAAATTAAAATATTAAAGAAATAAAGTAATTTATGGATTTTTATTACTGGACCAAACCAGAGATTTTGCAGTTTGTTTTTATGCAAAGTATATAACAAATGACATCACTTTATATAAAGAGGTATTTGAATATAAATTTTTGCCGTTTGGTTTCCTTTTGCACAGGTCAATGGCTACTGAAGCAGTTCCACTTTCTGATCCAAATGTTTCAGTTATTGTAATCAACTCAAATGTAAACCACAATTTATCGGATAGTGAATACCCAAAACGCAGAAGTTGTTGTGAAAACGCTGCAAACAAGCTTGGTTTGAAGAGCTTAAGAGATGCATCTTTGGAATCATTGGAAGGTAGGAATATAGATTAATTAGTTAGTTGATTATTTAGAGTTGGTTATATTTTGAAAAACTTAGGTTTCCTACTTACTACTGGCAAAATTCATTAAAGATCTTATGGTGTTTGTAATTAGATAACTTATCCAATATGGAAATTGTTGTAAGGGAGCCTCAAGTTATATGGAAAGTAATATGTCTTGACATATTTCAAAAAAGTTATTTTTGTGACATTTGTTTGCATGGAAAAAGGGCACAAGGCATGTAGCGATGGTATGCAGAGGCAAGCAGGTGAAGCCCAGGCACCAAAAATTTCATTTTAAGGAATTTTAATTCCTTAAAAGAAGAAAAAGATATGGTATATACCAGAAAAAATGTTGCTAGTTATTCAGACACCTAGCTGTACCTTTTTATTATACACTGAACAACATGAGAAATACGGTAACCGTGCCTTAGGATGCTGTATGAGAATATTTTGTGTTTGCGAGAAGATATGAATATCGTTTTCTAGTGGGAAAAACAATAATTTACTAACTTGCAGAGAGAGTGAGTTTTCAAAGTTTAAAAAACGTGACATTTAATACCAACAATTTTACGATATCTATGGTTCGTTTTAGCACGGAAAAATGACCTGGACTCGGTGACCTACTCACGTGCTCATCACGTGATCACTGAAATTCAAAGAACGCAAGAAGCAGCCCGCGTTTTGAAAAACAACGATTATGATATGTTTGGAAAATTGATGGTGGAAAGCCACAATTCTTTGAGGTAAAGGTTTTTGTAGTTTGTTTTATTCCAGTTTCTTTCAAATTTCTGGCCGGTAAAGGTTTTTGGTGAAATCTCCAAACTACTGACGCTCTCCATCAAAAGGGAAACAGAAAAAAGAGAAAAACTTTACAGAAAGATTTTCTCGAGGTTTTCCGTGGGTGGTTTCTGGGTCGGTTTTCTCGAGAATCCTGTAAGCTTAATATTATATGTTAATCGACGTTTCGTTTTCGGTCCTGTGGAATCCTGCGGAGAACTTTTGATTCTCTGCCTTGAGGGAAATGTCTCCATTCGGGCTATTGCGTCGAACAGTTTATTAAATAAAGCTTTTCTCCACTGAACACGTCAGGAATTTTTTTCATAAAGCACGTTAACCCTTTCCAGGCCGCGATTGACTTTTATTATTTTACGTAGGCCAACGCCAGACGATTTTAC
>JAOBAZ010269720.1:0-15005 GCA_026546875.1 Pteroeides caledonicum
ATATTTGCCGCCTCCCTTCAAAAGGACGCAAGTCAACTCTCAACAACTTTCCTTTGCAAAACAGTAACCAAAAAGCGCACCACCCCTCATGGTTAAGTCATCTTTGACAAAACTTTAACTTCGTCAAATTCTCCCACGTAACCTACCGAGTCGATTTTTTATGACTGGAACTGCTCTGCAACGTCAAACCCGGAAAATATTTTGAATTAGCCTCGGACATCTGTTCTCCCAAAATATGGTTACTACGGTTGATTAAACTTCGAAGCCAATCACGGCTTTCGTTTTCTGGCCATCCTTCCGTTTTTAGCTGTAAGTCGGGCGTATCTCGGCATGGCCGCACGCTCACACCATCCTCGTGACAAGAAGTTCGCGGTCGTCCAGTTGTGTCAGTGTTTCGTGTTTCCGTTTGATTTTCCAGTTCCATCAAACTTATCATCGCTTGGTTGCGTTCTACAATAGCCTGGTCCCGTTCCTGTTTTAGCTCCTCGATCATTCTTTGCCACGAACTTTCGTTTTCCATCGCCGCAAGATCGGGAACTGCCGATAAAGTTTCGTGGCTTCTAATAGACTGCAATACGTCAAGATTATCCTTAAGTACAGCACAATTCTCGAGAAACCGTTGTCGTGTGTGTTTTACCTTCGATTTCCCGTTTTCCCCCACACTACAACGACCTTCCCAGGTTTGCTTCGACCGTCGGGTAGTTTTTGATTTACCAGACTTCAAGCGTTGATTTGATAGCTCCTATAAAACAATTAAAATTAAGTGAAAGAACAACCTGATCCACAATAACAATTCTGAATGTTGTGATTTCACCTTTACCTGAGTTGACTTCCCTTGTTTCGTCTTGGGAGCGATACCCCGGTAGGAATAAAAACTCCCCCGCACTTCAAGTCTAACGGGATGAACGACCCGGCTAGATGCCCCGGGAAATACTGAGAAGACAAGTTTGTGTGATTGCTTGTACGTAATTTCTGTATGGAAAAACTCTTTAATACCATCCACAATGCACTTGACTTGAACAGATGAACTCTTATCTAAGACAAAATTATCTTTGATCCTGAAAGTGAATAGAAATAAATAATTAGCATATATAATCGGGATAGTATTTTTTAAGCAATTTGATTGGTTACCCTAGCTCGGGATATCAAACACTATTCCGAGTTTCAGACAAAATAAAATGCTTTTCTTTCGGTTACGGAAGATAAAATTTAATAAAGCAATGACTATATAACATAAAATAACACTTTAAACGGTATATGCTGAAACAATTATTAACCTCAGTGTCGGTGTCAAATATCTAACTCGACGCTGCGCGTCTCGATAAATATCCAACATTATTCACCTCCACTTCGGTGAATAATTGTTAATTAATAAAATTTTGTCCAAGTATTTTATTGTATTAATGACTAGGGTGATGGTGACGGTAGGTAGTTGGAGCGGTTGCAAGAATATGATGGTGGCTTAGGTGGTAATGAGAATATGATAGTGGCTTAGGTGGTTGCAAGAATATGATGGTGGCTTAGGTGGTGATGAGAATATGATGGTGGCTTAGGTAAAAGGTGTGTGACAGGAATATGATGGTGGTTGGAATGGTGGAGGAACTATGATAGAGGGCAAGATGGTGACAAAAAAATGGATTAAAGCAGGGTAGGGTGATGGGGACGGTGGTTAAAGTGATGTGGATATCGATAATGATATGACGAAGTTCTAATTCGAAAGAAAATATTTTCACATCAAAAGCAAACATTAAAATTATCAGCAACCAGTTAGCACTTTCAAAATATGTACAACAATGTCACTCGTGCCAACTAATTTTGACCGAGATCAATCTTCTATCGTGGACTAGTTTTCACATGACAATAGCCGAATTCACGTTAGAGACGGGAAGCCCGTCTCAGACGGGAAACCTGTCTACGAAAACCCGTCGAGTATAAATTTAGAGACGGATAAGTAGACGAGTTTCTCGTCCAGACGAGTAACTCGTCTAACTTTCCCGTCTGTTTAGACGGGAAAGTTGGACAGGAAAATTCAGACGAGTTTCCTGTCTAATACGAGTTTCCCGTCTCAGACGGGTTTCCCGTCTCTAATGTGAATTCGGCTAATGAAATGCCAAATGTCGCCCACCACATTAACCACATCACCTCTGATAATAAAGTTAACAATTGTCTTACCATCTTAACATAGCGCTGAATTTTAGGTCTGTTGTGGGGTCAAAATCCTGACTTACAGTCGAGTCCAAACTATTGTGGTATTCAGTCACGTTTTTATCATTCTTTGTTTTTTTTCGCTCACACTTCACTTTCTCATCCACTTTTGGCGAGTTTTCGGTTTTTTCAATCGTTTTATCGGCATCTTTGGCTGAGCTACTTTCAGTCAGTCCTTGCTCGGGCTCTACAAATTAGAAAAATACAAAAATTATTCAAGCAAACACAACTTTTAACGTTTTGATGCTAGGAATGACAGCAAAAATTGTGTTTGACTTTTAAGAAACATTTGAAATAATTACGATGACCTATAAAGAAATGTCGATGAATTTTTTTTAAGGCACTTATCACCAACGCCAAAATATGGGGAGTTGGCTGCAGGTGCTTTCTTTCCTTCCACGTCCCGTGCGCCTGCTTGCAGGCCAGTTCATTCCGACATTTTCGTAGGTTTAGTATACTTTGCGCTAGTGGTAGTTACTCTACGCTACTTCGGTAGTCAATAACATACAGCAAAAAATAAAGTAGTGTAAAAATTCTACCAAAATGTATACACACCTGTCGCGGGTACAGTCCTTCTTAAATTTGTGTACCTCCATCTGCGAACTGATTTAAGGAAATCATTTTCTGGATATATATTTTCACAAAACAATTTGTTATTAAGAACGTCACGTTAATTGAAGTTTCTAAGAGAATACGTTTTAATTTCTTTTATATTACATTTAAATCTTAAAGTTATCCACTTTACACAACTGTATATATTGGGTGTGACCACGTCAAAACGCAATTTGCTTCAAATATCAATTTTCAAAAATAGTATATATTTACTAAGTAAATCCCATAATTAGAGTCAAACAGTAAATTCGGTAAAACTAGTAAGAGTAATAAGTCTGGAACAAAAACGTTTTGGCGCCCATCTTTACATAGACCGAAATATATAATAACTGGCTATTCTTGGCAGTTTGGGCCGTGATCTACTAAAAACTGAAACGGGAAATGTTTAGAAATAATTATAATTAAGGAATAGATTAAGGACACTTAGGGTTAATTTAGGGTTAGGTGTTTTGGATAGGGCGATATGGGTACAAAGTGAGTGTAAATTTGAGTTACGGTTACGCAAGTTTTTTTCAACATGGTTTTTAAAAGATTCTTTGAAAGTGAAATGTTTTTACTGGTTCTTTCTTTACAGTAGGTTCTACATACTGTAGTGTGTTTTGTCTTCAGTTTATTAATACGTTTTTAAATTTTTGTCAGAGTAGAATGAAAAGACAAGTTAAAGCTTTTTATATATTTTGCAAAAAAGACAAATCAAACGGTTCAACTTCAAGGAACATTAAATAATAATACAAAAAACCTCTGCTGGCATAAGTTACAATTTAATGGTCAACAACCTGAGTACTTAATTCCTGGATGGTTTTTGCTGCATGCAAGTACCACTACTTCTTGTTAGAGTAGAAGTACAGTATAAACTGGCAGTGGCAAGGGAAGTTCTTTGCCTTGGATATAATTTTTGGAGGTATTTCATATTGAAAACACCCATCAGCCTTTAGCTATTGCAGTAGACAGTAGTTGGACATGTATAGTATAGTATATTGTGATTATAAATTACATTTTAATAGCATTTTTATCTTATGTAACTTGGAGTAGTTTCATGGTTCTGGTAAGAACTATGACATAAAATGGCATTCTAATTTATCACAGTAGCCAGGCAAAAATGATTTTCATAGTAAAAGGATGAATGCAAGTTCACCCCATTCTAGTACCCACTTCTCTGTCTGCAAAAGTACTAAGAATCTGTTGGTTCATAACCACCTAATGCTTATATAAAAGCCTAGTCTTACTTTAAAAAAGTGTTGGGGTTAGGTTTCCATAACAAATAGAAACCTAACCCCAACACTGGCATTGTTGGGGTTAGGTTTCCATTTGTTATGGAAACATAACCCCAACACTTTTTTAAAGTAAGAATAGGCTTTTATATAAGCATTAGGTGGTTATGGCACTGGCCTCAGGACAATGTACTGGCTGGAGGTTTTCCCTGTGGGTGAAACTGCCTGGCATTAGCCAGAGTAAAATCTGTTAGATGGCTGTTTGCAGCCAGCAACATAGCATATGGCTTAATCAATTGTCAGCAGAGGGCTCCCCTGGGTGGGTAATCCAGCATTAGACAGAGTAAAATATGTTGAGTGGCCTTTAATGGCTAGGACACTGCCAAGAGTACGTCAAGCAATGTTTGGTAAAATGGTTCTCAAATTTTGCAGTTCATACAGTTCATACTGCCAGCACAACATCTAAACAGTCAGCACAATGTGGAATTTTTCACAGGGGCAAAAAACTACTATAAATATAAAACAATCGCTTTTTGTTTTAGAAAAACTTTTTGTTTTGGCAAAATTAGAATTCACAGTGGTCAAACAGTTCCTAATGCTTACTATAATCCTTTAATTTAGTAAATTTCTATCAACAAGTTGTTTCATGATACTCACCTTTAACCTGTAGGAAAACAAAAACATTTATGATCAGCAGTTTGGATTATAAACTTAAAATGCAAACTGACCATTCTTTAATATTACGTCAGCAAAGAAAGGTTGTATATTATTTTACCCTTTCACTACCAGAGCCTACTCCCCTGACAAGTAAAATCATCTAACGTCTGTGGTAGAGAAAGGGTTAATAAGCTTTAGTTCCCTGCATACAGAAAACTGTATTTTTGGGTATGTTTGAATAAGATGTGTTTTTGAACGACCTGACAGAACTATTTGTCAAATATATTTTTTGGGCCCCACTATCATTTTAATTTTTCATACATTACATGTACAAACAAAAACGTATAGTAACTGATAAACAAAGATACGTTTTCTTGCCACGTTCATTTGGAACAGCAACACGCTTGGTAGTAACTTTTGGAAAAGCTTTATAAATTCGACCTGATAACTTGGTATCCCTATGATGTAACACAAACTCCAAGTCTGCATGCTTTTGGACAACTGATCTGAGAAACTCAAGCATTTCATTGCGATCCATGTGAAAACCCTCTTTAATTTCAAAGTTTTCACGAAGTGCTGTGACAAGAACAACATCAAGACGATTATCAATGGTTTCCACATCGCATTGGTCATTCCCTTGAGACATTTCTTGTATGGGTGATAAGCATTAAGGCAACCTAGCAAACAAAACAAAGGGTGAAGATTGCTATTGCCTGCAGAGGCTATTCCCGATTAAGTAAAATCATCTGGTGTTAGCCAGTATAAAATCTATCAAGTGTTACATTTGGTACCACAATATAAGTGTTAACACAGTGATGGCAAACCTGGGCATAGTCAACCTGTTAACTGATTTTACTTAAACTTTATTAATGCCAGATGATTTTACTCATTAAGGCAAACCACCCTAAGGTTAATTCCAAGAAACAACTCATTATTTGGGAAATACACCAATACAGCCAGTGCTTTGTTTTTTTATCCCATCTATCCTCAGATTACTTCTATAAAAATATAAAGTCATTGCTTTGAAGTTATTGTACTAGACTTTATGTTGGTAAAACGTCAGGGAAACCAATTGGCAATAACCATACAGGTTGTCCAGAATGCTGCCTTCTTTTTCAAAGTGTTTAAGATACCCCAAATGACGCAGTATGAAACTCCTGATAATAGACAGACACAATTCTTTCAAAGGATTTGTCAAAAAGCTGGTGATGATCATCACCAAAGTGATCAATATTCATCTTCCAGCCTGGTATAAATAAAGAAACTTTACATGTACAAGTATAAACTCCTTGTCCAACTTTAATATTTTAAAGACATTATTTGTATAAATTATTTGCTTTTGGTCAAATCTTTTGTTTGCCATGACATTTAAGGATCAGGCAAAGAAGCTGTGGGTCCAAATCACAATATACCATATGACTGTATAATGAACAACACTGCATGCTATTTCAGTATATAAAATAGTTATGTAAAACAGTACACTTCAACCAAAGTTTCATATTATACACCAACAATCATCTATACATTAAGTATTAGTTGAAATAGTATATTACGGATGGCTTAAGTAAGTGTTAGCTGAATGCATTCATCAAATGGCCAAAATGTTGGAGTGTCTTAGTTAATACTTCGGAATGTACAGTACAATAAAAGGTCCTTTGAAATAACAGAACTGACTTAATACGAACATAAATTTCTTCTCTACCATGATAGTGAACCTTAATAGTAACAATTCAAGACCGGACCAGGCAGTAAATACTGTACACATGATTCTACAACAATGACCTTCTGTTATTTTTAATGCATGCAATACGAAATGGTCAAGAAAGATTTGACCAACTTCTATTAATTTTCTTTCTACATGCCATTTAATAACTTTGAACGGTAGTATTTGTTCATATAGTCCAGTAACTTACGCATTTGCAAGCATCTAGTTTAACTTGCACATGTGAGAAAGTAGAAAAAATGGCTGTTGACCTCTTCGAAGATGGACGTCGAAGGTTTGCCTTCGCAATGTGATGCGCGACTGTAAATATAGCCCTAAAGCTTTGATTGATGGCGAAATGTCGCAATTAGTATCATTGTTATCAACTTTGCTAGAAAGAGTGGCAAAACATTGGGTCAAATTTTAAAGAAAGAGAGACTACTTCTTAACTACATCTTATCCAAGGGAAATATTCGTCAATTAAACCTTGTTTATTGGCACATTGAACATTCAGTCTGCTGGCAGCATTTATACGTCCGTAGCCTGACAAAATAACTACTGTCTTTGCTAATACTCGATCATAAACACAGTATAAGAAAGATATAAGAGAGAGCTAGCGAAGTTCAGATAACGCACACTAAGCGTTATAGTTCGGCAAGGCGCACTGTGCCAGTAATGGCCAGATTTTTTGCAGTCATCTTGTCCCCGAAATGCGTGTCGTCTGTTTACGCCGGTACGTATGAGCAATGTATACCTTCTGAAAGAAGTTTACCAGTTGGCCTAATACTAACTACTTACTTGCTTCCTTCTTTTAGGGCACAACGACGATTTGCCAAAGTTGAGGTAGAATATCCTCGAAGCAAAGGACAGGGTGTTACGTCTGTGTCACTTTCCATGGAAAATTGTTTACTGTCCTCCCTTGGGCAGTAATCAATATAACCTGTCAACATTTGATATGTCTGGACATTGAATGACTGAAACACCGGAAATGAATTGACTCCACAGTCAAGATCACAGAACAACATTGGTAATTTAGTGCCTGACAAAGAACACCTTTAAGGTGCCGGTTTTCAAACAGGCACTGCAGGTCATGCTCTGTGCGGCATACACAAGTGCAATCACCGATGGCCCGACATTTGTCTACAATAAAAGGTAAAAGAGTACGTCGTTATATTTTTTATAAGTAATGGGGATCTTTCATTTCGAAACCATTATCGGCCCCTTCATATAACATTTGTTTATTATTTACGACCTAGATTAGTCATATTATTTTACCAAGGCATAGCCAGCCACATATTCTCAGGGGAAGGGATGAACATAAATTGCACGAATGAGGTCAACTTGATGACATTTTAATAAGGTCATTGTGACGTTATTAAAACGTCATGATGACAACATGACAGTGAGTCGGTTATAAAGTATCTGAGTCGTAAGGATCATTGAGTGTTCGCAGGTTTCTTTAAGTTACAAGTCAATAGCTGCTGTCTTATATCATCTGCGATCTTGTTAACATCAACATCAACATCAACATCAACATCAACATCAACATCAACATCAACATCATCAACATTATCAACATCAACATTAACATCAACATCATCATCATCAACATCATCAACATCATTATCAACATCAACATCAACATCAACATCAACATCAACATCAACATCAACATCATCATCAACATTATCAACATCAACATTAACATCAACATCAACATCATCATCATCAACATCATCAACATCATTATCAACATCAACATCAACATCAACATCAACATTATCATCAACATCAACATCATCATCAACATCAACATTAACATCAACATCATCATCATCAACATCATCAACATCATTATCAACATCAACATCAACATCAACATCAACATCAACGTCAACATCAACATCAACATCAACATCATCATCAACATCAACATCAATATCATCAACATCATCATCAACATTAACAGGCAATGGTCTCAATGATTATTTGGTACGCAAAACAGAGAAACATTGCTTCGGACGCTAAAAGTTGCTTGCGTTTTCTCAAAAGGAGGAATGTAGCCCAATGTGGCTGAACA
Source organism: Pteroeides caledonicum (assembly GCA_026546875.1). Classification (NCBI taxonomy): domain Eukaryota; kingdom Metazoa; phylum Cnidaria; class Anthozoa; order Scleralcyonacea; family Pennatulidae; genus Pteroeides; species Pteroeides caledonicum. Next base: position 8,468 of record JAOBAZ010269720.1, read on the forward strand.
GGAGCTAAAATGTGTTTAGGTGAACGTCGTCCAACCAAACACGCTGCGGCAACATTTCTACTGACTTAAAGTGGCTCGATATAGTTCTACTGAAAATCAAAATCTGGGAATTAATTTATTAATTTCTTCTCAGTAAATATATTTTTGGTGTAAAAAATATTTCGAGAATTATTAGGGAGCGCTGAACCAGGCGCGGCATTGGGAGCTAGTGCCCAGCTTTTCCTGTCAGGGGAAGTGTGCCCCCTTTTGGAATGCTGACTCGATCATAAAACAATCCAACACGTGCATATACAAACACATATTTAATACTTGTACATACCTAATACGTAATATAATACATACATACAAATATTATAAACTAAAGTGCTCTTTTTGGACATGTCTCCCCCCTTACTTTCGAGATGCTTCCGTGGCCTCTGTTCCTTATGAAAACTGATATTAAAAGCCGTGTCAAAAAATACAATATAGGTTTTTTGCCATGGTTATCGTTATGGCAACTATTATTTCCCTTCATCACGTCCAGAATACGTATGGGTCATTTTATCGTTTGATTGGATGTATTGAAATATGGTGAATTTGTCAAACGATGTATTCGCAAAATATTTAACTTTATCAACGTGTTGTTCTGTTGTTGTGCTCGTGAAAGCCGAAGTAATGGAGTTTCCGGCCAAATAAGCTATTTAGCGCAATCTCTAGGGATGTTTTCTAGGTATTGAATCAGTAAAATCAGGGATATTTTAGGTTTTTAGGGATGCTTAAGGCTTGTAAGGGTTAAAACAAATAAGAACTGACCTAAAATCTGGGATCACCTGAAAAAGCACGCAAGGCGTTTTTGACAGACCCAAGCGTTTGATGAATTCGCAAAAAGCCATATCATGATTACCTAAATGGAAATTTGTGAAAATTAAATATCTGTGGAAATCTGCCATTTATTTTGTATGCCTAACCTTTCATGTCGAATTGCTTACTTCCGAAATGACCGTTTTTTATGCAATGCCGCTTTTTTTAGCTAATATGGTAAATTAGAATGTAATTTCGTTTGAATATACGTGTTGTATATTCAAACATGGAATTATATACAAACATAGAATAGCTAAACATAGAATATAGAAGTATAATCAACTAACGAAAATATAAGCAGCTAATGAAAAATATTTCCTCACATCAAATCTCCATTCACCTCACATTTTGAAGGTCGACCATCTAATAATGCACGCCCACCTCGTCAACTGCCGATATCGACGTTCAAAACCTTTTAAGCGACTGGGTACGGGTCTGGCACTGGGGCTTATACGTTGGTGATGATTTGCGATATGCCATAGATAATAGAGGGAGAAATGGATTAGCAACTTCAGCTTTCTTAACGAAACCGGAAACAAAGATTGCTCAACTTGCTATGGTAATTATGCGCATATACGTAAATCAGTATTTGCACACAATTACAATAAGAAGTTGTCCAACCTTTGTTTCCGGTTTTCTCAAGATAAGTGAAGTTACCAATCCATTCCCCATTATCTATAAGTATAGTGATCACCGATCAGTTGACCGGATGCATCTCTACTATACATGCAGTATGTGGGTCCATTGGGAAATCAGCACACAATGCGATAGGCCAATCCGAGCCTGTCATGGCCGACCTGAAGGTTCTACTAGTTGCAGACAAATTTAATCTTAATTTTTAGAAGCTATATCCAGAGAGCCCAAAGAAAATATTTCAAAGCAGTGAAGACATGAATTGGTTATTGCCAGGTTGTTACCAGGCAATCACCTTCACTGGCGAAGCCAGCCCGCAAGGTTAGTCATGCTATGCAAATTTCAAATCATTACCATTATTCATTTCTTTTGAAATTCATTGTCTTTACTGTTCTTGAACATAAAAATATTTGCATAGCATGACTAAATTGTCGGGCTGGCTTCGCTACTGATCACCTTGAATCCATGTGCTAAAATTAAAACTCTACTAGTGAAGAGAGGCAGTGCGTTAGCTATACCGCATACAAGCTGTACTTTCCGTGATAAGGTTAAAATCGTACGTACAACGCGTTCCCTAATTCTGAAATAAACAATTTGCAGACTTGTTACATCTTGAAAGTTTGTGAAGTACTTCACGTAGGCAGGTGCCAGTATTAAATAGTTGTAATTAACTGTTTTTATATGTTTTCATATATTTGGCAGTTGACCACCTTTTGCCTGTGTTTAATTGTGTTATCTTTAGTTGCTTTAAATACTTGCGTTAAATCTACGAACAGCATGCAACAGACTTACCTGACATCTGATACCAAGGTATAATAAATGACACATTCATTACACTCCTATCGCTTGCAGCTTGAGTGTTATTAAAACTAAGCGTTTTGGTTCCTTATAGAGGTTGCATGGGCCCTCGCCACCCGATAAATTAATAATATTAATAAAACATAGCAAATAACTTTTTTTAATTTATTTTTGTTGTCTTACACTGTCTTACAGTGTATTAAATATATCCAACTTATCCCCACAATGTTATTAATCGCAACAAAAATAAATGCAGGCATCCTCTTTTGGTTCATTTGTCTAATCTACTGAGCACAAAGATAGGAAATTCCCAATTTCTACTTCTGACATATCTTGGATAATTTCAAGTGCCTAGAGTAATTAAACCCAGAAAACAATTATGCAGCCGCACAAAGTATAAAACCCATTTTCCTTTGGTGTTTACATTCTTATGAAGGTTTGCTATTAGATTTAAAAATTTCAGCAGAATAGTGTTAAAAGGTCATAATATTTTCATTTTATGTAATCTAATTCTGCTTAGGTTTTTGTCACTTCAGCTTTAAGGCAACATTACGTAAAAGAAATTAATTGTAGATCATATTTTAGTTTCTGTTTACTCCCAATTAACACGTTCAAAATGCATTGGCTATTTTTGGGTTTTCTCATTCTAATTTGTTTTCTCCTGTCTCAATATAGTCGCCATGGTTGTCTTTCGCACAATATACGGCTGATAAATAAAATATAAAGTTTCTGTTGCCAGTATATGATTGTTAATTACACCGGTATAGCCTAATTCAGAACAATCCACAGGGTGTTTTTTTCTTCCCCAGACAACTAAATATGGTCTACTTGAAATTTCTTTCATTCCTGATTGGTTTCCTAGTCTCCAACGTAACGAAGGGTATGTTTGACAATATTTTCTTTTTTTAATCGCTTACATCATATAACAACATAATGTTGTCGTGTTTTTGTATTAGTAATATTTTAACGGTAGCAAAATGTTTGGTAGTGATCTGAGAGTTAAACTAACGTCGGTACTCGGTGGGTTTAATAATGGCTATGTTCTGTTAAATACATATAGCCCTTTTTAACATCGCAACAGAAAAGAAACGCTTTCATCGGCGTTAAAATTCTAGATATACAACAAAACACCATATGTCTTCATACAGCTTCATACCAGTCCTCAAAATTATATCCTCTGTTACTGTGACGATATTCGTACTGAGTAGTTGCATCATTCACTGTTTAATACATAAAGCTATTTTTAATATTCGCAACAAGATGAATAAAAACTTTTCTGGCGGTTAAAATCCTAGATACACAACAAAACACCTATTCGTCTTTCAAACCGGTTCTCATCATGATAGATATTCTCGTATTCGTACAATCGCGCATATGACCCGGCGGTCGAGAAAACAAAATTGACCGCGGTAATCATTGAAATGAGATAAACTATTGGTAATTTTATTACCAAGGTTGTATATTGAAACCAATGCATTTTGTTTAAACGTTGTTAAATAGAAGTGAAGATATATTTTTGTGTAACCTTATAGAGCCTGTAATGGAATATTAAGAGAACTTCATGGAAATTTCATTTGATCAGTGAAACACATTCACGGCAGTGTTCTATAAAATGTGTGCAGTGAGAAAATTTATCCCGTGCATATTACGAAATATTGTTTATAAGCTAATTCATAATTCTACTGTGCATCTAATTGAAGTCGGGATAAAAATTTTTTTAATTTCAATGTATAAACACCTGCATCAGTAAAATGGTTACTCGAGAAATAATATCTTAGGCTAGTCGACTCGTGTCGGCGTCCACGAAAGAAGTCGTTTCAGTCAACTCCTTTCTAGTTTGGCTGTTTACGACGTATTAGAATTTGAGAAATCCAGACGAATAAAGGAACTGAGCAGAGACTGGAAATGACGACGTATTAGAATTATAAAAAATTGGCGTCACTCATCGATCCAAAGATCTCCCTCCAGTTATATATAGCTAGTACGTATTGAGCGCACTGAGCCAACCTTATACTTGCCCTAAGGCCGGATTTCCACTAGGCGCGTATTTTTCGCGCAAAGCGAATTTTTCTTTTCTCCCTCAATCTTTCAACCAAAATTAATCGAAATTCTATTGAATTGGAACAAAATCGCACGCAAAAATTTCGCCTAGTGGAAATCAGACCTAAGTCTACCAGAGCCCTCTATTAAGAGAGTTGAGTCATGTATTGTTAACAAATCCTTTGAATTTGGCCGTTTTTAGATCGAAAATGGCGGTGATCTTCTGTTTCGCTATTGTATTCCGCCATTTTCAACATGAAAACAATACATGTCCTAACTCTCTTGTATAGAGGACTTTGAAGTCTGGCCTCTTAATGGTCGAAAATGCGAAAAAAATAACGGGTGGAAGAGAACGCGGTTGGGAAAATTTGCTCGCCTGCCAGCAAATTTTCCAGCCCTCTTTTTTTGCGTTTTGACCACTAAGCCTGGTTTTCATATATCGCAATTCGTCGGCAATAATCAGCGATGTATTGTTTTCCCCATTGTTCAAAATCATTGAACTCTTCAATGATTTTAAACAATGGGAAGAACAATACATCGCCGATGATCGCCGACGAATTGCGATGTATGAAAACCAGGCCTTAAGGCTCTCACCCACTCATCGCAAAATCAACTCGCAAGCTTGCTGCGAGCAATTTCCTCCAATCACAATGCTTGACAGTCTATTTTAATTAGATGCAAGCACTCGCAACGAGCTTTCGAGTTGATTTTGCGATGAGTGGAAAAGAGCCTTTAGCAAGCAGACTTGGTGCAATTAGTCTACGCCAGCTTGACAATTTAGTCCTGCTATGCTGATAATTTTGTGCTTATAAACCGTAAAGAAATGAATGGTGATAATGATTTAAAACATGATAGTTATCTAAAATTTACATAGCGGTGTCGATGTCGGGCTGGCTTTGTTACTGATCAGAAGTAATGGAGAGACAAACTTATCAGCAAATTTAGCTTTCTTGAAGCACTCTAAGATCAACGCACAAATAATAGAATGGTAAATAAGTGCATATATTAATTCACGTACCCCTCAGAAATTTTTGATTTCTTGTAGCTTGAAAAGGCTATTTCCAGCTAGTTTATCTTTCATAGTTGCAATTTGAAAACTTTGTCTCATTTGTAGGAGAACGTTATTATACCATAGTCAACCAGCTACTCCCATACAGCCAGGCAGCTGAAGAGTGTAAGAACCTCGGCGGCAAATTGTGCAGCTTTTCAAGTAATTTGGAGTTTCAAGCAATAATTGATGCAATGGAAAGAAAGGAGCGACATTATTGGACAGGTCTCCGGCTAAATCAAACCTCTGGATTGTTGGAATTTGCTGACGGAACAAGTGTTGATTACGCCGAGGTAAAGACGAGTGATGTGGACAAAAATCAAAACTTTTGCTTTGTTATTCAAGGAACATCACAGAAATTAAAACAAAGAGATTGTGGGTCACAAGAGTATTCTATTTGCCAACTAACCGGTACGTGTAGACTTCTTTTGGCTAAACTTAGTATAACGTACAATTACGAAAGATTAACTAAACATTACTTGTTACTGGAGTAAATATGCTGTAGCTATTCAAGATTATCTTGAGTATTATTAAATGTGTATATATATTTAAGAAATATGAAATAGTTTTCCGTGTTTATATATTATACAATGATATAAATAGGCGGGATGTTGCAAGACTTTCCAAAAAAACACGAGCCGTAGGCGCGCACGCACACACAATATGTATATATATAGATATGTGTGTGTGCGTGTGTGTGTGGTCGATATTTTGGTAAAAAGCGTCGGACTAGTAAACCGAAGGTTGTGGATTTTATCCTGGCAGCTGCGGTTAAGCAATTTTGCGCTTTTCCCAAGTATGGTTTCGCTCACTCGGAGAACAACTTATACCTTAGTGGTAAGTAAGAAAGAAATTACAAATTTAAAAGAAATGTTCTTTTTCCATATAATCAGCTGCTCAGACCCGGTAAATATCGTTGAATAATAACCTTTGACTTTGTCTTCCTCCTTAACCTTCGTCACAAATAGAAAATCATCTACCATCTTGAATATTCACGGATATACAGCAACATCATTATCAGGATCACGCAATATTTTTAACTTTGAAAGTAGGTGAACAACGACTCGATGTGTTGAGTTCCATATATAAACAAAATGTGAGAAATAATGTCATACACGATGATAAAGCATGCATTTCTTTTTGCTTATGAATTATTCATGAGTTTTTGAAATATATACA